>PVKE010008388.1:0-47858 GCA_004027555.1 Craseonycteris thonglongyai | reverse complement strand
GGCCCAGGGGGACCCATATGCTCAACTGGAGTGTGCCCCTAGTTCAATTCTTGCTGGGGCCTATTTAGGAGGCTACCAGCCCAGTTTCTGCCCTGCGCAGCCCAGAGCCCACCTGTGGAGTGAAACCAAATGGAAAACTAATGCTGTCAACTATGGAGACTGCTCTGGGCCCTCCCCCTTCTCTCTGTCTCTCTCTGTCTCTCTCTCTGTCAAAAAACAATAATAAAAAAATAAATCTTTAAATAAATAAATAAATATCTTCTTCCTCCACTCCTGAAGTGATAGCCTTAGAGAAGTAAGCAATGTTAGCTAAAATATCTAAGGGAAACACATTCTGGCTAAGTGAAATTTATCTCCACATTAATGGAATATACCCTGTTCTTCCTATTTCACCTCTGATTTCACATGTTCCATTCCTTACTTTGTGTACCATTAAAAGCTATCACCATACTGTTGGTGGGATTGTAGAATGGTGTAATTGCTATGGAAAACAACATAGAGGTTCCTCAAAAAATTAAGAATAGAACTGCAATATGAGACAGCTATTCCACTGGGTATTTATCTGAACATATGAAAACACTAATTTGAAAATAAATATGCACCCGTGTGTTCACTGCAGCATTATTCACAATAGGCAAGATATGGAAACAACTTAAGTGTCCACCTACAGATGAATGGATAAAGAGGATGTGGTGTGTACATATATAATAGAATACTATTCAGCCATAAAAAATGAAATATTGCCATTTGTGACAACATGGATGAAACTTCAGGGTATGCTAAGTGAGCTAAGTTAGACATAAGGGACAAAAAATCATATTATATTACTCATATATGGAATATAAAACAAAACAGAACAGACAAAAAGAAATATAAACAAACAAAAATAAACTTATAGATACAGACAACAGATTGGCGGTTACAAGAAGGGAAGGGTGTAAGGGAAGGGGGAAACTGGTAAAGGGGTCAAATATATGATCACAGATGGAAATTAGACTTTGGGTGGTGAGCATGCTATATATAGATATCAAATTATAATGTATATGTGACACTTACATAATATTATAAACCCATGTTACCTCAGTTAAATACATAAAATATTAAGTACCCACAGAAATAAAAAACAACTTTAACTAAATCAAAACAGAAATTTGGCTCCCTCCTCCACTCCTGAAGTAATAATCTGTTAAATTAAAAAAAAAAAAAATACCTTTCATGGCTGAAAGCTTTTCTGAAAAAAAGTGTTTAATGAGCCGATTGCTAGCCAGAAAAGGACCAGGTCCTGAGGCCTGAAGTCTAAGCCAACAGTAGGGCCAGGTGGGGAAGACAAGCATGTCCACAGTCCTGGAGTTGACAAGGCTCTTATATGCAAATAGTTCGGGGAAGAAAGACGTGTTGTTTTGAAAGAATTTATACTGGCTATAGATAAAGGGGTGAGAGAAGGTGAAGCAGGGCTAGTTGTGGGGATAGGTACATGGTCCTAAGGAAGAAGTGTTTGCTCTTCCAGGATTGGTTGTGGGCTGCAGTCCAGAAAGTTCATGTATAAGCAAGAAGCGGAGGCGCCTGGCTATTTTCTTTATAGAATTACAGAAACAGCCACCTGGAAGTTAATTCAAAGTTTCAACATACATTAAGGAATGTAAGCAGACTTTGTTGGCTTTGCCCTGCAGTTGTTAACTGATTAACCTCTCTTGTCTCTTCCCTCCACCCTCCGGCCTGCTGTAATTTAGTTTAGAGCATCTCAGAATTTTTTTGTCAGTCTTTAGAGAAGCAAGCAATGTTAGCTAAAATATCTAATAGAAACACACTCCAGCTAAGTGAAATTTATCTGCACATTAGTGGAATTTACCTGTTCTTCCTACTTTACTTCTGATTTCACGTATCCCATTTACTACTTTCTGTACTATTAAAAGCTATCACCACACTGTTGGTGGGATTGTAAAAGCATGCAACTGCTGAGGAAAACAGCATAGAGGTCCCTAAAAAATTTAAGACTAGAACTACATACCTACCATATGATCCAGCATCTGGATTGAAAGAAGGGCCTGGAAGCGATATTTATACTTCCTTCTTCATAGCAACATTATTCGTAATAGTCAAGAGGTGGAAACAACCCAAATGCCCATCAACAGATGAATAAACACACAAAACATGACATATACATACAATGGAATATTATTCAATCTTAAAAAGGAAGGAAATCCCATCACATGCTACAACATGGATGAAGCTTAAAGTCATTATATTAAATGAAATCAGTCAGTGACAAAAAGACAACTACTACATGACCCCACTTATATGAGGTATTGAAAGTAGTCAAATTCAGGGAAACAGAGTAAAATGGTAATTACCAGGGACTGGGGTGGGGAGGGGACAAGGAGGAGTTCTGTTTAATGGGGACATTGTTAAATGTATAGGACCAAATTCAGAATAATAGTTACATCTGAATTGGGAAGAAAGATAATGGGATAAAGGAGGAGCAGTTGAGCTTTAATTATATCTAGTATTTTATTTTAAAATTAAAAAATATATATCCACAGCAAATGTGGGAGAAAATTCAGATATAAAAAGCTGAGGTAGGTATATAGGGAATGCTCACTGTATTACTTTCTATAATTTTCTGGAAGTTGATACAGTTCATAATTTTTACAAGACATGACTTTCTCTTCATTAACATTTCTCAATAAATATTATTCTACTCAACCTTATACTGTATTTATTTATCTATATGTCCTACCTAGGTTCAAGAAGAACTGGTTTTACATCTGACATTTCTTAACGCATCCTCACCCCTCCCAAGCACCTACATACATGCTTCTTTGGGCTTCAGATACCAGATTAGACAATGGAGAAGTCTGACTAAAGTTGAGTGATGGTTACCTGAAACAATAAAATGGATAAACAGAGTCTCTGCCTGGGGTAGCAAAGATTATGACCTCAAAATAGGACTATAGGTAAAGTCTGAAAAATGAAAGAAAGACCGAAAAGAAAACAAACAGCACAATACTGAAAGCAGGATTGACTCAGGTACACTGAAAGAGTAAAAACAAAAAAGATGCACAGCTAAGGGCATGGATTTATTCATTCACTCAGCAAATAAATATTGGCTTACTCTATGTGCCAGATGTTGTATGAGGTGATGAGGATGCAGCAGAAATAAAAGGAACCAAATTTCATGCCCTCGTGCCTCTTACATCTCAGCAGAAGGGAGACAGGCAATTAGTAACTTAAGATAAGTATCTAGTATGTTTTAAAAAATAGTTAAATGGTAAAGAAGAAAAGCAATTCAAGGAAGGGAAACATGGGGTGCAGGCAGAGGAGGAACTGTAGGTGTGTGGTGAAGAGTGCAATTTTGGACAGGTTGGATGATGGAAGCCTGTGGTAAGTATATGTCTATGCAAGAGTTTTCCTCTTGTATGTTCTTTACACATGCTTCTGGGCAACGTATGGAGGTTTAAAAGGCTCAAAGGAATGTTCTGTTGACCAATGGAATGAATAAATAAATGAGTAAATGAATATGACTAAAAGATGGGGAGAAAAATATCAAGAACATAAAAACAGAGATCTCTATGTTTTCTCTTAGATTATTGGAGAAAAGATTCTTGGCAAAACACGTGATTATTAATTCAATCACTCAACAAATTAATACTATACGAAAAATGGGTAGTGTAATTTCTAAATGCTGGAGATACAACAATGTGGAAGACATAGCCCCTGCCCTCATGCAGCTTACAGTCTGACAGCAGAGAGAAAAACAAAGAAGCAACCCAGTGTGGTAAGTACTAAAATGGAATGTTAAGGGAAAACATGGTATGTGCGTTTGCAAAGGGAGAAACACCTCATGAAGACTTTCTAGAGGGAGAAATCTAAACTGGGACACAAAGAATAAGGAAGTTTAGTTAAGCAAAGAATAGAGGGAAAGAATATCCCCAATGCAAGGAGGTAGCATATGTAATGATCTAAAGGTAAGACAGAGCATAGCACCATAGAGAACTACATAAAGCTTATTTGCCTCTGTCACAGAATAGGAGACAGAGGTGTGATGACTGCAGGGCTTTCCTAAGGCTAATTGAGAAGCCATGGAAGAACTTTAACTCAAGAGAGAATGAAATTATCAAATCTCCATTTTAGAAAGATAACCCTGACTGTAAAGATTGGACTGGGAAAAAATGAAGCCACAAAGACCTTTTAGGAGATTGCCAAGAGCATGTGCCTGTTACTAAGGACACGGGAAATGTATCATTACCTGGGCTGGATGATATATGCTCATGTCCTTAAAACTTGGGTTTTCTACTGTAGCAAAAACGAATCATATGTGCCAATGAATTATCAATGTATAAAATCAAAGACTGTAATGAAACCGGCCCATATAAAGAATATTATCAGAGTCATGCTTAATATACATGATATCAATATCTGATAATAATTTTCATCCTTTCCCTTCCCAAAACAATTGTTCTACCCTTTATAACCGCTTCTGAAACTTTAAGATTCCTGGATAAGAGACAAGAGCAGCTTTTCAGCTGAATAAACAAAGATAGACAATGAGAGCAATGTGGCAAACGAGTCTGCCCACTCAGATATTTTCCAAAGTAGGAGCCCATGCCCAGCTCCCTCAGTTGGAAAGCCCAGGGGAATAAACATTCCAGATATAAACTGAATCAATGTCAAAGACATATTTCGGCAGCACTATCATTTCTGCTAATTGTTAATTGGACAGTATACAAAACTTTGAGAAAATTGTGAGGTCCAAGGATTTAACAATTTTTTAATGGTAATAAGAAAGGTAGGTACATGTAGGTATTTTGTTGATAATACCAGACTGACACATTAAAACGATTTTCCTCACTGAGATCAGAAAAGCCATGAGCTTTCATCAATGCCCTCCAGAAATCATGTTGTATGTCAAGCGTATAGTAAAATATGTGGCTGTAGTCAAAGATGGAACCACTCAAAATGAAAGTTGTTTCTATGGAGGGAATAGTCTAAAAATTCAATGTTTTGTATTAACTATACAAGGGCTTTCCAGAAAAAAATCCAATCATTGTCAGTATAACAAGAACGGTTGCATGGCTGGATACCTTCCAGAGAGCCCTTGTATATTAGAATGTAGAATGTTGACTTGGGTGATGCAATGTTTGAGGCAGCTTCTCTATCCTTTTTTCTCATTCAGTCTGAGCAGTACATTCCTAACCAGGTCTGCTTAGACACCCAGGGTGCTAGTGAATGGCAGGGCAGACTCTTCAGTGACCAAGCAACCAATATCCTGGAATTTGAAAAGAACTTTTTATAATGAAAAGTTCCACTATCAATAGACCATTTGCCTGAGTTGTTTTCATAGTTGCAACTGATCCTCTTCTGTTGAAGACCAAAATCTCCCCCATACTGGCCTTACAGTCACTATACCAGCTAAACATTTGGACAGAACAGAGGAGGGGAGGAAGTACTTTAAAATTTTAAGGGAATGCCAGGTTGGCTCAGTGGGTTGAGTGCAGCCCCAGGGTGCAAAGATCAAATCCCAACTCCGGCCTGTGTGGGCCCATATGCTGAACTGGGGTGGGCCCTAGTTTGGTTCTCACCAGGACGAGACCCCAGCCAGGTTCCTGCACTGTGCAGCCCCACCCCCACCTGTGGAATGAAACTATGTAGAAAACTGGTGACGTGCAACTATGGAGACTGCTCTGGGCCCTCCCCCTTCTCTCTGTCTCTCACTATCTCTCGCTCTCTCTGTCAAAAATAATAAAAATAAATCTTTAAAATTTTAAGACAACAAAAGATGAAAGAAATTAGGTGATCAAAAAGAAGTCCTTGTTATAAAAATAATATAGGCCACAGACACTTAAAAAGAAATATAAATAGTAAATTTCTTGAGCTCAATAAATATTTATGGAATAAGGATGGTTCAAACAACAAATTTCAGTATAAGTTGTTTACAATTTATATAATCATTGACAAATCATTTCTTTGATTCAGTTTACTCACATGTAAAAACTGGATAATAATCTATAACCAATCCTACCCAAACAAGTCAAGGAATCCTTACATTGCTATTTTATATCCTCAGTTGGGATTTATAAAGTATTTAGCAATGTCAAAAATAACAAGAAGGCCACCAATATTCATTACCTCTCACCAAAAAAATGATCAATCCAGTTTCTAGATTTAGTTTAAAAAAAGAGAGATTTTTCCCCCTAATCATAAGAAAAGCATTTTGGTGACTCTGTAGTTGATACTAAAAAATTGTTCAATTTCTTTTCTTTTTTGTTTGCTTAGTTATGAAAACAATATTGTGGCTGTTTAAGAAAAATAAAAGAAGCCTTATATTTTAGAAATACGTTCTAAAATATTCATAGACAAAATGATAAAATGTCTAGAATTTATTTCAAAATAATATAGCAACAACATAAAGGCATAGCGGTATGGATGAGGCAGGGTTGACCTGAATGGTTGTCCGGGTCAGTGACAGGTACGACAGAGGTCATTACACTATTTTGTTAACCTTTGTATATTTTCCAATTTTTCCATAATAAAAAGTTTTTAAGTGTCTTTATGGTACTTTCACAGGAATACTTTCTTAGCTTTCTGTTTGTGATTTCAAGATCACTCATTGATCCCCTGAACAAGAGGTCAGATTTCCAATATGCACACTAGGCAAAAGCTCTTCACCAAGATGAATTTGAATAAGGTAGGTTGGTTTAAATGCACTTTAACAAATTTTCCTGAATGTTTGGAAAATAAATGAGTTGCTATTCCAAAGACTATTTTAACAACTAAGATTTATTGAATTAGTTCCCTATACTTTCTACATTTTAAGTGCTTTTAACAACATTATCTCATAACAGTACTCACGACACAATGAAGTGGGCTGACAGAGAGGTAACAGATGGAGGTAGAAGTTGAATCCGGATAATATAACGTTTAGAGCATGCACTTCTAACCACCAATGACTGGATGCCTCGAGGCTCAACACTACTGGTTTGGGTAGTGTTGAAAAGAATTCATAGAAGAGAAGAAGAAAACTCTTTAGGCTCAAAAATATATATGCATGGCCTTGTCAGGGGAAGTGGTACATATGGGGAGATGGGAGAATTTAAAAAATTTGAAGTTAGGTAGGTCAAGTATTTAACTACAGTCAGTTACCATTCATTAACACATGACCTTGACTAAATTAAACGCCTCTCTTGGTACAGCTTTAATATTCTCATCACAGCAACAATAATAAAATAATAATTACGTAATGTGAAGCATATGTTAACTAACCTTAATTGTGGTAAACATTTTTCAATATACATATATGTGTATCAAATCATCACACTGTATACATCTTAAACTTATATGTTATATGTCAAGTATATCACAATAAAGCTGAAAGGGGAAAAAACCTCTTTTATCCTCGGCTTCCTCATCCATACTTTGAAGGTTTGAGGTAAGGATGGAAAGTGAAAATGTATGTAAAGAAATCTAATACATAAGTATCCTAAAGCATTTATATACAAATCTGTTCTTCCATCAGACCATAAATGCCAAAGTCATTCTCACCATTTGGTCCTAAGCTCCTAGCACAGTACCTAGATTTGTTCAGTCTAACAGCAGATCCATTAAGAGATCCAGCACCAATTGCTGGCTGTATTTGTCAAATCTATGTATTATACCAACAAGCAAAATGGGTTTCAAATGTTAGCTTAATGAGAGAGGACAGAAAACTAATTGTCCACTTCCTATTATTACATTATCTTAGCATGTAAACTCTTTAATCTAAAATTAATGCTGGGAAAAATTTAAAGAGTCAGACAGTGGCCTCTAATTATCTTTGCTGGGGATCATTTACTCATTCAGGAGTTTGCTGTAGTTTCCAGACTGATCTAAAACACAAACTTTACCACGTCACTTTGGGACTTATACTTCTTCATTGCTTTTAGAATAAATTTCTGAGCATGATGTATAAAGTACCTCATTATTTATTTCATGACTGAAATATAAATGGTGAAATTTAAAGCTGAAAATTTCAGCTTCAAATTTCAGCATTTCCTGTTCCACCCTCATATACCCTCTCCTCCCCTACTCAAGCCCTACATGTGCTTTCTTACCTCCAGATTTTCACAGGCCACTCCCTTTTCTCAAGAGTGCCCTCCCCTCCTCCACCTCAAGACTCAGCTGAGCAAAAACTTCATCTAGAAAGCCTTCTCTGACATCATCCTTCACACACACTCCCCAAGTCTGAGTGAGTAGTCCCCTCTTTGTTCCTGCGGTATGTGCACACCACTGTGATGAAACTTATCATTTATAGTCTGATTCTGTATCCTCCACTACGTTCTCATGGACAGAAACTGTATCTTATTCGTCTCTGTAGCATCCCTCTAGCTGAGCTCTAGGTATATATCAGATAATTAACAAAGATCTGATAAACAAATAAAGGAAACTTATTCTAACATGTAAATCCCAGTGTAAACTTAATGACAAAAGCATAACTTTTCCCTATTACTTAAGTAAAAATGAATACAAAGCCTTAAGCTGAACCATCTTAGTGAAACACAGGTGAAGGCCAGTTTGAACATGGCAAGACAAAAATACCTATCTGGGGAAAAGGGGATCTGAAATCTTGTCTGGTTAAGAGGAAGGAGAAAGAGGATGGGAAGAAGGCGTAGCAGGGAGGAGGGGTGGCAAGGAGGAGGGGCAGGTGGGGGAGGAGGAGCAGCAGCAGCAAGAAGAAAGGTTAAGCAATAAGGAAATACAAAGTAATATCTTCCTGACACTTGTGGCTTTAGTCCCTGAAAACTATTTGATAACTGATTTTAAGTATGTGTACTTCCAAATGAGTGATTTATTATATGAAATTATTAACGAAAAGAAACATGGCAAAGAGAAATCCTCATGATAAACTGTTAAAAGACTTGTTAAGAAGAAAGACCATATGCTAAGAAAAATAATTCTCTAAAACAGTAAGTTTAAGTAAACACTTTTTTTTTTTTTTTTTTTTGCTACAACAAACGTCTGGAGGCCATTTGGAATTTCTCAACAGAAGGTTTATGCACAAGTTAAATAATTAATATATGCAAAAGTACTTTCCTAAGTCGCAAAGTTTTTGCAGCAATTCAATATCATTATTTGAGATTATTTGTATTTCTGACAAAACTGTGTATCATCTTTTACACTAACTGAAATGGCCCTAAGTTTTTGGAATTATATAATCTGCCCTTAAACGCCATCCTAGCTAATGTATAAAATTCCTTATCTGACTCATAATAGATATCTAAGTCTTCTCTTCTGGAAACCAATCCACTGTACAGATCAGTTAAGCTAACAAAAAAATGAAAGTGAAATTAAAATGGACAGTATAATAGTTAAGTGAGGATATTTTTGATCTTTCAAGTACAGTGCATACTTTCTTCTATAAATTTGAAGAATCAAGAGGAAAAGCAATGAGGGTAGTAAACAAATCTATTATATAGACAAAAAATAATGCCTATAAATTAGAAAAGAGAGGGAGGGTGTCAAGGGGAAAAAGATGCATTAAAAATAAAAACAGTGGTTAAAAGGATATAATTGAGCACATTAAACTCAATCTACTTTTAGCATGTTAATTTGCCATGATAGAAAACATTCCAAAAATAAGATAGATTTGTGTTTGAGTCCCAACTAACTAGCACTTCCCAGCTAGGGCAAACAATTTAACTTCATCTCAGACCCAGATTCTCTGTAAAATAGGGTAACACTACTAATTCAGAATTGAAAGGATTAGAGGTAGTGAAGAATCAAAAAGATTAGAAGTAGCTGAAAATAAAGATATTCAAAATATAATAATAAAAAGATAGCTAACATTTAGAAGTCCTTCTTATACTAGCCAGCTTCTAATTACTTCATATATGGCATCAGTTAATCCTTATAATAACCCTGTGAAATAGATGCTATTAGTATGCCCATTTTTCAGATGAGAAAGTTAATGCATAGCCCAAGGTCACAGAGCTAGTAAGTGGTAGAGAAAATGATTCAAATCTAGGCAGTCTGGCTCCAGATAATAGTTTTCACTAATAATAATTCTTTAATTAGCTTGAACAAAAGTTCTTTTTCAGCTTGACATAATTTTGTGTTCTCTCCAAAACGCTAAAGTCTAAAAGCTACAGAACTCTGTTCTACAGTACATCTCTGCTACTCCCCTGCCTTTGTACCAATAATTTCATAACTATGGGCCTTCCTCTCCTTATTTCTTCAAAGTAAAATGCAACTGCCCTAGGTTATTATATGTTTTAAAACAGGATACAAGACAATTTCCCCAACAGTATTTTCTTCTCAAGTTAAATGTAATCTCAGGATATAGTTGGTTATACAAAGGGGGACACAAAAATGTTTTATGTCAAACAGGTATGGTATTTTAGGCCATTTTTGTGGCTAGTGACTATAGTGGTATCTGGGTAAGAATTACACATATCCCTTTTCAGTTATGCTTCTGAATAGGAGGAAGAGGTAACCAGAGATGAACAAGGCAGTTTCTGGCCTCTTATTGTATATATGTGGTCCAGTTGAAAAGTATCATACAGTGCTTTGAATCTGGCATTCACAATTAAAGATCTTTCTGATGGTATCATTCTCAGAGATAGATAATTTACTGTTAAGGAAAATTCATTTATTCAATACTTATTGAGGTCCTACCACATGCTAGGAATTAATCTAGGTGCTAAGGATACAGTGGTTAAAAAAAGAGACATAAGTGGTGATGGAAGGAAAGCTGATTCTGGGTGGTGAGCACATAATGCAATGCATAGATGATGTGATGTAAAGTTGTACATGTGGAAACTATATCGCTGACCAATGTCACCCCAATAAATTTAACAATAAAAAAAGAAAGAAAGAAACCTTGAAAATTATTAAAAGAAAAAAAGAGAGAGAGAGAGAGAAGACAATGACAAAAATCCCTGCCCTTATGCAACTTACATTCTACTGGTGGTGGGTGGGGAGGACTTATGTCTCAATTAAGTTTAACTATTTATTGCATACTTACTATGTGTTAAACACTGTCCTTGGTAGATGTTCAAGAGTACAAACACCAGTAAGATATAGCCAATAAGTTACTTGAGAACAAGGTATAGAGGAGTCAGTTACAGAAACACATAATACTTAAAACAAGAATCCCTAAAAAGGAAATAATCAAAAAGATAACATGGGGATGCCAGAATAGGTCAACAGGTTGAGCACTTGGCTTGCAAGGTCCAGGGATCGAATCCCAGCCTCAGCCCATGCAAGGACACATGCTGACCTGCGATGCAACTGGTAACCACCAGGATGGCAGTGAAGATTCTTGCCTCCTATGTGGGAGGTTCCAGGTTCAGTTCTTGCCCCGTGCATCCACCTGTGTGGAATGAAACCACGTCACAACTAAAGATGTACAACTATGGAGACTGTTCTAGGCCCTCCTCCCACCCCCATCACCTTCTCTCAAACAATAAAATAAATCTTTAAAAAATATATAATGTGTACAGTAGTGTTAGAATGTACAAAGTACGATTATATAGGAGGCTGCATGGATGTTTTTCATGGACAAATAAGTTTGTCAGGTGAAAGAAAGGAATGTGGCAGACATTTGTCTTTTTGTGCAGCCTAGAATCATTGTCTAATTACCTACTATTTCAGAAATCCTCCCTCTTTGGGGAAATTCTCAATCTTTTAAGCTTTGTTATCTCACCACAAAGGTTCGTAGTGCCAGATTACTTTTTCCCCTGCTTCCCCTGCATCCAGGGCATGGACAAGTAAGAGGCTCCAGCAATCACATGCACTCTCACCTGGCTTGTAATTAGAAACTAATGATTCAAAGGAATGAGCATGAGGCTCTGGTGTCAGAGGGGAAGATGACTGCAGTATGACAAGTGGCAGCAGTACTTGTTATTGCATCCAGTACTCAGTGTTAGTAATGTTTGTGGTGCAAACTATAGCCTCAGTGGTGGTGTCAGTGGCATATTCAGCAGATCTCTCTTTGACACAACAGAGCATTTTTCTCTAACGCCATGTCCTGAATTTGGTTCCCCTGGAGAGTCTGTGAACTCTTCAATATCCTTTTTTAAAAATTCCATGGGTTTCTGTTGCTTACAGTTAAGACCCTTATTAAAAATGAAGACAAGAGCATTCCAGGCAGAGGGAACAGCATAAGCAAAGTAACTAGATATCAGTTAGCTTAGTGATTAAGAGTGGAGGCTCTGAGGCTAGTCAAATTTGAATTTGAATCAAGGTTCTACATTTTACTAGCTATGAGGCCTTGTCCAGTGTATTTAAACTATCAAAGCCTCAATTTCTGCTTAGTAAAGTGGGGATAATAATACATATTTCTTATTAGGTTCTTTGAGAATTAAACAAGGTCATGATAATCCATTTAAAGCTCTTAGTATCCAATGCAGATGATTGTTTTATTAATAATAATAATAATAATAAGCATGGTATTTGGGGGGAATTATTACAGAGACAGATTATGGAGACATTTTAAGTTACATTAAGAAACTTAAGCATTATGGGCTGGAATCACTTACATGATTAAATAGGACAATTATATTGAAGTATAATTATCACATTAAATTATTAACTAGGAGAATATGACCAGGCTTTACATTGTATATGTATTCTCCACAGCTACAGTTGTGTAGTTTGATCTGACCACCGCTCTTGTACACTTGTGGGATATTATTGTTGAGTCCTGATGAAATACAAACCGAAGCTATTAAATTCTTTCCAATAAACACAAATTCCCCAAAATTGTGTCTAGCATCTGTCAATATATTCTGCAACTGCATCAGAAGTAGCCAGTTGTCTCTGATCTGAGACAACTAATCTTTGAGTGATGAGGGAAGTCTATGAAATTGGGATGAAGAATGCATCCTCAGGTGACTGACAGAACTATGAATTACAAGTTTGAGATTCCTCTATGACTTTTATAAAATTAAATATCACCTGCTACTTTTTATATGGCCTTTAAAGAAAAAGATGTATTTTATTGTTTGAGGGAGTGAGAGAGAAAGACAGACAGAGAGACAGAGAGAGAGAAGGGAAGAGGGCCCAGAGCAATCTCCATAGTTGTACATCATTACCCGTGACATGATTTCATTCCACACAGGTGGATGTGGGGCTGTGCAGGGCGGGAACTGAACTGGGGGCCTCCCACATGGGAGGCAAGAACCTTCACCACTGAGCCATCTCAGTTGTTACCAGTTGTGCCATAGTTCAATAATTCAATATATGGGTTTGCACAGGCTGGGGCTGGGAATCGAACCCTGAACCTCACAATTGCAAGGCAAGCACTCAACTGCTGAGCTATCCCAGCATCCCCTATCACCTGCTACTTTTAAAAACATATTATTTTGCCTCAGCATCATGATCTAAAGTCCATAATGAGTTAAAGATATAGGTTTTATGGTCAATGCAAGAACAACCAATACTACCATTTTGCAGTGTGTGATATTTCTTGCCAAATGCTAATAAGCATTACATTCATTGTCTCTGTTACCACCAATCCTTCTAGGGCTGAGTAAACAACTTCATAGTTACCGTTGTCTACCTGCTTCTTCTCATCTAATTTCCACCATTATCTCCTCTTTTCACCTCCACTAAATACCCATATCCACCTCTGAGACAAACACTTTGATATGATTTTTATTTTCACAGTAGCTACTGAAAGCAAACCTAAGTCATTGTGTAATTTAGAACAAGTGCTGAGAAGGACAACGAATGGGCTTGCCGGGGGTGGCTAGGAAAAGCGATAAAAACAGAACCCAAAATAGGCTCTGTAAGCACTGACTGCTTTATTTCATTTTCTGCTATTCCCATCTGCTTTGGCAATGCAGCACAGTTTAGTCAAAAGAAAAAAAAAGAACACAGACTTTTAAGTCAGACAGAGCTGGGTTTGAATTCTAGGTCAATGCTCAGGAACCCTATAAGGTTGGCGCTATTATACTCAAGTTACAGATGATAGTATAGGAGCCCAGGGAGATTATGGGACTTGCACTGTATACGTGCATGTTATATTTGACAGGCTTTCAAAAGTATCAATGTGTAACCAATATAAAATTGAGTGGTGACGTCTTTCTATAGGCCAGTCTTATTTTCACTTTACTGGGTCATTTGTAGCTAGAGCTTGATACCTACAAAAGATCCCAGAGGAGTATACATCTGCCAGAACTGGACAATGGCTGTTTTAGGGATTCCTGGAGTCCTATCCTACATTTGCTTTTTGAAAATACCTTCCAGTGGTGTATGAAAAGAGAGGAGTTTAGCACTCCCCTTAGCAGGGATGGGAGAGCCTATTAGGCCTGACAGCACACAAACCAGACAGTTTAAGGCATTGCCACCTACTTTGTAGCATCTAACCTTTGTTTCTGAGACCAAAGTGATGGTTACCAATAGGAAGGGGGTGGAGGGATAGGTGAAAAGGGATAGGGGAAGATAGTTAATAATATTGTAATAAGTTTGCAGGATGACAGATGGTTACTAGAATCAGTGGGATGATCACATTGTAAAGTATAAAAATGCCGAATCACTATATTGTACTCCTGAAACTAATAAAATCAATATAATTGTGTACATCAGCTATACTTAAATAAAAAAGTTTTGAAAAAGAAAACAGCTTCCATTTAGTCTCGTTCTGAGCAGTACCATTACTGTTGTACCTACAACATGTCACAGAATAATGCTGGCTTGACCTGGGTCACTCTGACAGGGTAGTATATGGTCAGCATATTGGTCTTGCTTTGTACCTTAGAACCACCTGTTAGAAAACACTGATCTGTGACAAAGTGCAAGTTTTCCTGCTTTCCAATGTATGCCAGCCTACAGACTGTGTCACGGAAGCTGGTAAACTTATTAATCTAGAATTCATACAATTTTTCTGCTGTTTTTCAAACACTGTGACTATGTAATAAAAACTTAATGATGATAGCTAACTCTGAGTATTTAATATGTGCTGATTACTAATCTATGTGCTGATTATTAAGCACTTCTGAATTACTTTACATGCATTAATCATTTAACCCTTTCTCAATACTACAATGTTTCATTAGTACTTTAATTTAAAAATTATAACCTTTTCTTCACAAATTGCAGAGAACAGAGATTATTGTACAAGGTAGGTAACAGTTTCCTGAAGGCCAGAGTCATACTTGGCATATTCTTAGCACAGCACCTAGGCCTTTTTTGGCAATGTATAAGCTGGGCAGATGGGCACCTAGACTTCTCTCATCACAGAATCGAAAACACTAAATGCCTGGCTTGGTTCCAGATGGCTTTGGGCTTTCAAGGCCCTCTTGAACCCAAGAAAAATCACGCTTGTACTGGAAAACACACAAAAAATAGTCACTGGTTTGACTCTGCCAAGGAGTACCAAGTCTCAAATAAAACATCGTATGGAGTCTAAGATCTCTATTTAAAATAATTTACATTCTTTTTGGTGACATGACAAATAATTTAAATGTGGTAAATTTTTTCCCATTTTGATCTGTCATATACTTCAGAAGAATGCTAAATCCAACCCACACCTCTGTTTTCATAACAAATAAGTGATCTCATTTATTGCTGTGAGAAATGGAGCAGTGTATGCAGTAATAAAATATTAAACTCAGTGATTAAAAAGCTTTATGGTATAGTTTTCTTCAGTAACTCTTAGGAGGCATCTAAACTTGAACACAGAAAGCACTCAGAGTTTGACCATTTAAATTACAGTAATAGCACCAATAGAACTACTTTCTATTTCATTTGAAAAGTGTCCCATTTCACAATGTTAAAATATTTTAACTGTATTATGTTAAAGAGCAATTTCAAAGCACTGCATTCAAACAGAATTATCTCAATGGTAGGAAGGGGTATCTAATAAGTAGTGACATAAAACAAATTCTAGTTAATGTTAACTGTAGTTATCGCTGGGTTCATTTTAGTCTTTACATTTCTTTATATTTTCTAAAATGAATATATATTAGTTAAACATAAAAAAGATTAAGTAGACTCCATGCTAAAGCAATCAATTGAAAACAATACTAAAGATCTATAAAAACACAACTTATTTATTTTATGAGCTGTATATGAGATAAGTATTATTTTAGTTTCTCAAGGTAGTACAAGAAGGTAACTAATACTGAAGGATTCCAACCCTTTGAAAAATACTGTATCATAACTGTCTATATACTAAACAAATATGTTAACTATAAAATAGCATAAAAATATTTTTGCATAAAATAGTTACCTGTAAATGCATGTGTTTACTTCTTTGTTGTATTTGATCAAAAGCTATCTTGTTCACATTACTTTGTAAGCCATATAAACCATGTAATTGGGAAAGAATACAGAAAATAGTTTGAATTCTATTAAGCCTTTTTGTTTGAGAAAAGTCCACCATAATTTGCATGTGTACCTTCTCAAAAACCTTGGGAGACTAGACGTAAGTAACAGACTTCATTTTATAGTTGGAGAAACTACACCAGGGTTATTTTTTATTTTATTTTAAATTAAGAACTCACAAAGTGAACGGGAATAAGGACTGGAATTTAGTTCTGACTACTATTTCACTGTTTAGCTATACCATTCAGCTCTGCCTTTGTAGACAAGTTGAAGCAACAAACTAACTTAAAAACTAAAACCAGTCGAACAGGGTAGGCTTGCAGGCAATATACCAACAATTCAGTATAATAATACCCAACAGCTAGATCGCTTTGTGTTTTTTGGTACTCTTTATAACTATTCATTAACCCACACATTGGTGGATGGTGGGGCCACGTAGTTAATGCAGTTCATGTAGAATGTATAAATCAAAACACACTACAGGATTATAATGACTCTGAAGTCAAATGAGAAATCTACAGCAGAAAAAGCCCAATGCATTCCTCTAATTGAGCATCAATAAACAATAAAACAGAATAAATAACATTGTAATACCAACCATCCCCTCTTATTGTCCATTATTTCCATTCACACTCCCCAAACTACCATTACCTCCCTGTAAATGATATATAAGACTGGAGAGAACCTACAAACTACTACTCAGGTTTCATCCATTTCCCTTCAAAGAGGCCAACACCTAAACATTCCCTAAAATATTTTTCAAAAAAATTCATTTTTAAAGACCATTTCCAAAATTAAAAGTCATAGATAATATAATGTTCTTACAGTTAACAATGCTACTCTTAACCTCTTCTTTTTGTTCACATATATCAAGTAAAAGCATTATATTTTAGGGAAGCCAGGATGGTTCAGTGGGTTAAGTGCTCAATTTGCAGCCCCAGGGTCTAAGGATCACATCCTGCCCCAGGCCCACATGGACCCATATGATGAACTGGGGCTGTACTCCAGTTCAGTTCTCACCAGGGCAGCTTCCCATGTGGTAGAACCCCTGGTTCCACCCCCAGCTCGCAGGGGCGTGCCTCCCATGCGGGAGGCCTCTGTCCTGGTTCCCACCCTGCGAGGCCCTTGCCCACCTGTGTGGAACAAAACCATGTCAAAAATTGATGACAGACAACTATGGAGACTGCTCTGGGCCCTCCCCCTCTCTCTGTCTCTCTCTCTCTCTGTCAAAATAATAAAATAAATATTTTTTAAAAAGCATTATATATTTTTAAAGATTTATTTTTATTGTTTTTTATAGATAAATAGGTACAGGGACAGAGAGAAGAGGAAAGGCCCAGAGCAGTCTCCATAGTTGTGTATCATCAGTTATTCCACAGTTTCATTCCACAGGTGGGCGCAAGGCCACACAGGGCAGGAACTGGGCCGGGGTCTCACCCCCGTGAGAACTGAACTGAGGGCACTCCCCAGTTCAGCATATGGGTCCACATGGGCCGGGGTTGGGATTCGATCCTCGGTCCCCGGGGCTGCAAGTGAGCACTTAACCCACTGAGCCATTCCGGCTTCCCCATTATATATATTTTTTAATAAATAATAAAAATCTAATAAGATCCCTGGTAATATGCCAGTTTCTAGGAAGCATGCAAGACTGAAACAAAGGTTTCCAAAATCATCTATCTAAAGAGTCTAAAATTTACTAAATAAAGGTTATTTAACATCCTGCAGCCAGGTTGAAAACATTCCTACTCCTTATCATTTTCCCTGACTAGTTGAATTACATTCCATTTCCCAACTGAATAAATTTCCCCTTCCCTCAGAGCTTAGCTGTCTCCCTGGCAAGGATATCATATAGAACAGCTGTTATATTGCCAGTATAAAAGCAATCCCATTTGATCTAATTGCAAAACATAAGGACAGACTGAAACCAAACTTTTGAGAGATCCACATCTTTAAAGAACTAATCAAAGATCAATTGGTAAAGGCTATGAACAATGCTATGAATTCAAACTGTGCACAATTTCACCAAGATCTACTTCAATAAGCTGCTTTAATTTTTAGGTGCATGTTTTAAATTCCCTAGACAGAATAAAATGGATAAAGAACCAGCTCTGTTTTTAGCCTCATCTAAGATCTTAGTTAAATCTCTCTTAAAGGTACCAAATCTTAGATATGTCACCCCTACTCTATGTTTAAGATCTGTCAGTCCTCAGGAAAGTTTTCTTTCTTGGGTTACTGTCTTCAGCAATCTCTTTTCTTCAGAACCACAACTCACTGAGATTAAGCGCTATCTCTGATGCAAATCAAAACTGCTGAATCAATGGCAGAAATTATAGATAAGTGGCCCTGGGTAATAGCACCTAAATTAATCTCATGTCAGCAAAGGCTTACCAAGCTTATCACAACTTTTTACTTCATTTTTAAATTTTTATTCATTTATTTTTATGACCATAAAAATTAAAATTGGATATAGTCATTGAAAAAAATTAGAAAATTCAGATGGCAGCTAAAATGACCCATAATCCCATTATTTAGCTTTAGCCATTTAATATTTGGTATATTTCTCTCCTCCTATGTATATTGCTACTAAATCTAATGTAGCAATTTTAATACCTGCATAATAGTTTATAAATTACCATAACTTCTTTATCATAGAATTTTAGAGTAAAAGAATTCCTATTTCAAAAGTCTTTACTAAAAGGAATCTAGTATATAAACAGATAAAGAAATGTAGCCAATTAGGGTGTGGATGGTGATGTGGGGGTAAGGGTTGGGGGTGGAGGACCCACTTGGCCTCCACATTCCCTACACTGACTGGCTCCCAAACACATCTAAGGAAACTGAGGTCCCCCAAATAATACAGTTTAAAAACCACAAATCTAATGCTCTCATTTTACAGATGAAATTACTTATCCAAGATCACAGAGCTCGTAAAAGAACCGATATACAACTTAGGGTCCCACATCTGTATGACAAGTGCTCAGCTTTTACAACTTAGCTACCCCTTTTACAAAAGTCATCAGATGTTCATTTATCTATTGCTATTCTTCCTTTACCTAAGAAAAATAGAAGGGACAAAGTTATGTTTAAAAAATAATAATTAATGTAATTTGCTAGATCTCAAAGAAATCTACTTGCCCAAAAAGGAGATAGTTCATTTCTAAAATAAGGAAGAGGCCATTTGATTATATTATTTTCCTCAAGAATACATTGCAACTGTACTATAGCTACAAATCATTCCTTCTTCTTCACTCATTCAATCATCAAGTATTTATTGAGAATCTATTTTGGGCTGGACAATGGGGATACAACTGTGAACAAATCAAAAAGAAGTCCCTGCCCTCATGAACTTTATAAACCTGATAGGTATGAGCAAGCTACTTTACATGTCTGCATCTGAGTACTTGTCATCCATAAAGTAAGGATAATATTTAACACTGCATTGTTTAAGAATTAGATAACATGATGTATGTTTAAACAAAATCCTGGTAACTAGGCATACAATATGTGCTAATTAATATTAATTACCGTTCCTGCCAAAGTGTTAAATATTAGATTAGAAATGAGAGGTGAGAGAGTACCACATCTCTTTGCTACTGACACACTGATTTGAAGCAATAAAACTAAAATAGTATGTTAATATAATTTCAAACAGATTCCCATTCCAGGAAAGAAGTAAATCATATTTCAATCTGAAGAAATGAGATTTACATGAGTCCTCCCAATCAAGTTCTATAATTCACCTTTATTATCTCCATCACCATTTACTTTCAACTACTACTGGGCTCTTTCCATAACATTCAACCCCATATGATTGGTGCCTAGGAAAGAAAATATGAAGTAAGTAATCCTCTTCTCCAAATACCATTTTCCCATCCTGTAAATATGAGTAGCAAACCAGTCAAAGGTTGACATTCAACAAAATAAACTTAAAAAACAACAGTTTGAAATACAAAATATGAAATGTGAAACCCACCAATATTGTACCAACAGAGGATAGAAGCTATTGTATAATAACCAGATAATTAACAAAATATAAATGTCAAAGTCTTAAAGATTCTAATGGCACCTTATAAACCAAAAAACACTGCACACTTGTTAATTATTAGACATACTCTGTTCACTATTAACTTTAATTAGATTTCTACAGGGGAAATTCTGTCATTCAAAAGATCAAACATTTATTTCTCAACCAAATTAAACCTCTTATACCTGTATGGAGCCCAATCCACCTACACTGCTCCCCTCCACCAAAAAAGAAATTTAGTGCACATAATTCATATATAAAGAAAGAAATTTGCCACTTATTCAAAGCACACAATTTTTCTGGAGACACATAACTTCTGTTATGACAGTTTTGTCTGTATTTTTCCTCAGGAAAAGGGGGGGGAAAGCTGGGGAATAAAGAACCCAGAGCAAAACCAGAATCTTTTCTCTCATTTTTTATCATTGTTTCTCAAAAAGAGAGAATTAATGTCATGTCATGAATATTATATAAATGATGTTTTCTTATCAAGTGGGCTTAATAATATAAATAGGCTAAAAACAAATTCAAAGGAAAGAGTCAAAGTCACAGAGAAAGACAGGTTTTGTTCTGAGTGCAAAGTGTTCAACCCTGTGCACACTGTTACCAGGACATTTCAAGGACCTTTTGTTCCTCTAGAAAGACTTCTTGGAAGAATTGGGCTTTGAGGAGGCACTAAAGGAGGACAAAGTGGTAAACTATTAAATAGAGAGGATAATTTGGTTCCTTAAAGAACATGAAAAAATGGATGAGGCTAAGAATAAGAGGTAAGAGAAGAACATATAGGAGTTTAAAGTGAGGGGAGGGGGGGAGGTGAGCAAAGGGAACAGAAGAAAGTTTTTTAATGAAGAAAAGGTAATAGGGAATGATTTATCCTGATAATAATAATTATCTGTGGAATAGTGGCATTACCAGAGAGATTATTATGACACAAAATTATCACATGTACTTAGATACATCTAAAAGGATAATTATGTTGATTAAATCTTTACTGTGATTCAAACATATATGTATTCAGACATACCATAGTCTTTATCTTTTTCATCTCATTTTTTAAAAATCTTCCTTCAAAGTTAACAATGTAATTAGGGTAGTTGTTTCTAGTGAAAAACAGATAAAGCAAAACGTATTCTTGAAAAAAAAGACTAAGTGACCACAGCAGAGGTGCCTGTAACATAATCTTAACATTAGTAATAAAGATTTTTATATTATATCTAAGGAAAACAAACAAAATTCAAGATTAAGGCAAGAAGCATATTAAAGCTATTTATGACTAAAAATATCATCTAACACTGTCTTCCAGCCAAACAAGATCTTACATTTCTATTCTCTTCTGATCTATTAAGTGCCCTAGAGCAGTAATCTCTCTACCCACAATTTACCCATCAGTAAAAACAGCACCGTGATACTTTTCTTCTATCCTTTTTATAAGGGTGCCAGCACGTCTGGAAGTTAAAATATACAAGTTTAGGAATGCTGAGATGAAAAGTAATACACACTTTAATTTTATGGGTCTTTAAAAAAAATCAAGATAAAAAGACCTAGTCAGATTATTTCAATGTGTAAATTTTCAGTTAGCCAGAAGGCTTCCTGGGGACATAATTCAAAAGATTTGAAATTAATGTTCTGGAGTTTAACTATGCTATTCCAGAAACTACTCAGACGAAGGAATTTCTACAGAAAGCTAGGCACTTAATGCCAGGAATAAGATATAGTGAATTTGAGAAATCCCTGGGCCAGACCCTAAAAAGACTACAGTCAAATTTTTCTCTATTGCAGACCATATTAGAAACAAATCAAAGGAAAAACTGGAGCTATAATTTAAAATCACAGTTGTAAAACATAGTGAAACAGAAAATTTGAGGAGGTGAATAAATAGTACACAATGGAGTGAAGGGAATAAATGCCAAAAAACAGTAGAAAGTTTTTCAGATTAGTATCCAAGAACCAATATTTTTAGCAAAACAATTTCCGTCTCTTCTCTACTAAGTCAGTACTTCATTAAATGCTAATAATGGAGATTCTGGAACCAGAATGACTGGGTTTGAATCCAGGCTCTGCCACAGCTGGGCTTCTCTGAGCTTCAGTTTCCTTATCTATAAAATGAGGATAATAACAACTTGATTATACCTAACTGTTATGATGATTAAAAAATTCATATCTGTAAAGCACTTCAGAACATTGCCTGGAACATAGTACATACTGTATGTATTTACAATTACTATTACAGTGGTTCACAATCACTCAGACCTGATGCTAAATACCAGAAGATCCAAAACACAAATATTTTTTCTGTAACTCAGTTGTCAGCAAAACCTGACCTGAATAAACACAAGGCTTTTTATGGTCTTTATTTGCCCCACTCAGTATGACTATATATATTTAAATGTATATGAGGGCTACTCCAGCCATTGTGAATATAATGAGAACAGTTACATGGCTGGATACTTTCCGGACAGCCCTCATGTATGCATTTTGCTGCAAATATTTTCATGTGTTTGATTATACTATGCAATCCCAGACTTCACTTTTTTATTAACTTCACTATGTATTTATTAACTTCCTAAAATCTGAAAAATTCTAAATACTAAAACACATCCAGCCCCACAGGTTTTGGATAAGATTATGGACCTATATGACCTTCGGAACCTAAATAATTTCTATGTCCTTAAAATAAATGGTATCTTCATAAATAACTATAAGCAAATAAGACCCTGAACCTAGCAGTAGAGAATTACAGAATGAAGAAACCATTTCCCAGTATAGTTAAGGGGGTCCTACATTCCCAAGATGTTCCTTTCAAATAAAATGCATTTGTAATATTTTATGTACATGTCATAGTAGTCAGATTTTTCAAACTCTAAGCTCTAGGGCTTGCTTAAACAAAGCCTATTCTCTTAACTTAGATCACAAATAAATGATTAAGATCTTTGGGAAGGGGGAGCATTAATGTGCATACCACATGAATCATGCATACCAAATCATCACAGAACTGTAGAGCTGGAAGAGACCCTTAAGAACTAATTTAAACTATTATTCGTCTCCTTCTAAAATGTTTAACATCCATAAATTTACTCTCCCCTATGAGGTAAGAATAACCTGCTCTAACTTGTCTTTAGGTCTATAGGAAACCCTGTAGGTGAATACGAATAAACTAGGTGGGGTATACTGACTCTTGGGATCTAAAAGGATGACTTGAACCTAGCACAATAAATCTTGTATTTTTGGCAAATGTCTCAGCTTATACTTTAGAAAATAACAAGATTTTCCAAGTCCAGAACGAAAGAAGACTCATCTAGCACATGTTAAAAAAGAAAAGAAAAAGACTTAACTATCTTAATGGACTCACTGAGTCAATAACATAATAATGTGGCTGCCAGAAAAGCTATGCTGATTAAGAATAGCTACATTAACAGTATTATAGCATCCAGAAAAAAAGAGATAACTGTCTTCTCTACTACAGCTAGTTAGAACACATCTAGAGTATTATGTTCAGCCCTGTGTTCCACATTGGGAGAGACACAGAAAGATTAAAAATGTGCAAAAAGGGGTGAGCAGGACAGTGAGGGAATTTGAAACTATGTCACATAAAGAACGGTTGAGGGAGCAGAAGTTATTTAGTCCAGACTCAGAGGGAACATGATCACTGTTCCCAAATCCCTGAAGAACTGTCATGGCACAGAGAGAACAGACTTATTCTGTGGGGCCCCAAAGAGCAGAACCAGGACCAGTCTGTGTTAACTACAGGGAGGAATATTTCAGCCATGTCTATGGAAGTATACTTAAAATATAGAGCCATGTTAGGAGGTAGTGGCTTCTAAAGCCCTATCTAGCTCACAAGGTCCATTTCTTTTCCTTCTGTATTCCCCCATTCAATCTTGGCTGACACAGACAGACAGAAAGTGAAAGGATTTTTTTTTTCTTGCATCTGCACTAGAACCTTAGCAGCAGAGAGTAACTGTTCCACATCTGTTCAATAGATATATTAAAGGCCCATAATTTTAATCAAACATCTGTCATCACCTCAGTCTTTTAGTACTAATAACTACGGTACCATTCTCTAGTATCAAAGCCACTCCCTTCACCCTTCTTAAAAAGTCCTGCCCCGTCAACCAATCAGCCAAACGTTTTGCCAGGTCTGTGGGAGAAAAATGCCTGCTTGATGGGCAATTAGTTTCAGTTTGCGATCAGTGTCCCTATAAATTAAGCTTGTCCAACCTGCAGCCAATATATGGCCCAGGACAGCTTTGAATGCGGCCTAACATAAATTCATAAACTTTCTTAAAACATCATGAGATGTTTTTAAAAACACATCAGTTGGGGGAAGCCAGGATGAATCAGTGGGTTAAGCGCTCACTTTGCAGCCCCAGGGACTGAGTATCAAATCCCAGCCCAGCCCGTGGGGACCATATGCTGAACTGGGAGCTCCCCCAGTTCAGTTCTCTCTCTGTCTCTGTCTCTGTATCTCTCTCTCTGTATCTCTCTCTCTCTCTCTCTCTCTCTCTCTCTCTCTCTGTCAAAAACCAATTAAAAAAAACAAAAACACATCAGCTATCGTTAGTGTTAGTGAATTTTATGTGTGGTTCAAGACAATTCTTCCAATGTGGCCCAGGGAAGCCAAAAGATTGTATTCCCCTACAAATTAAAAGAGGGCCTTAACTGAGGGGCAGGCAGGAGCTCTTGGCTAGACCTCCATGAAAGGCATTCTTATTAATTCAAATAGTAGCTAAAAGCCCATCCAATACCATGATACATTATCAATGGCACTCAGTCCTTAGAGGAACACTAAAATAAAACACCCTATACAACTATCTTCCCAAATGCCAGAGAATCCAACTTTGCCAGCCTAACTAGGTATTTCAAATTCAGATAGAAGTTTTCCTTGTGTCAGAGAGATATGTTTACTGTTTGAAGCAGACTAGTACCAATGCCAGATAAAAAGGCCACACTTGACTGTATATCACTGTAAAGCTAAAACTGCCTATTAATATGCCCAGTCAGTTCAACTGCTGAGAACTAGATACAACCAATCCATAGTGAATTCACAGAAAAGTAAAAACTATAGAAAATTCAAAACACAGTTACTGAAGCGGGGCATCCTCCTAAAACTTTTGTCACCCAAAGACCAACACAGACGTAGGTATATGTTAGCCCATGCAGTCCTTGAACCGTTCAGACAGCAAATATTAATCAATCAAGCTTCACTCCATTTAAAATTGATTCGGAGTCTACGAAACTCCAGCCAAAGTAGTAGAGAATAAAATATATACATGATGGACTTAACAAGAACACATTCTTCTCTGTGCTTTTTAAAGTGAAGACCAGAAGCAATCTAAGTGCCCATAAATAAGAAACTAGTTAAATAAATTATTATATGTTCCTACAATGAAAACTGCAACAGTTTAAAAATATATAAGGTGGATGTTAGGTACTAATATTGCAGTGAGGGGAAAGTTCATGAAACATAGGTAAGTAAACACAGCAAGTTGCAAGCAATATGTATAAAATTATTTCCATTTGAGTTTTTAAAAACCCTCTGTGTATGTCATATATGTTCAGAAAAATGTCTGAAAAGAGATCAAACTGTTAACAGTAGTAACCTCTAGGAACTAACTAGAACCAGGAGGCAGCAAAGGAGTGACTTTCACTTTTTCCTTTGTAGACTTCTGGTTGTTTGTTTTTTTGTTTTTTGAGGGTTTTTTTGTTTGTTGCAAATAATGGGTACTTTGTGATTTAAAATAATAAAAGTAAACTAACATCAATTACACAGACTTGTCATATTCAAAATAAGTGATCTTGCTATTTAAATGCTACTGTGTACTTCAAATTCTAGAAAATCTAATACATCCTTTTGCTATTACATTTTACTAAAACAAACAAAAATCACAAGTCCCTAGCAGTTTCCTCAAATGCTTTCTATCCCACAAAAACAAACCTTAGTCATAACAGTAGCTCACACACACAGTACTCTGTACCAAGAACTGTTCTAAGCACTATAAATGTATTAACTTATTTAATCTTCACAGCAATCCTATGGGGTAAGTGCTATTGTTATATTATCTTCAATTAACAGATGAAGAAAGGTTAAGTGACCTGCCCGAGATTACACAGTTAATAAGAGCAGAACTAGAATTCAAACCTAAAAATGGACTCGAGTTTATACTCTCAACCACTTTGCTTCCTGTCTCTCAGTAATATGTCAATCTTTCCATATGAAGGTCAAAAAAGATTACATCAAAATCCAGCTAGTTGATACACTCTCTGAAGCTATAAGAAATGCAAACTTAGCTTTTTATGAGTGAATAATCTGCATTCCTACTCTTGTCAATGCCAAGCTCCAACCCAAGATCCAAGACTGTATTAATCATGTAATAATCATGTGGGAAAACTCTCTACAAATTCAATTATAATTCAAAGTCTATACCTGACTCTACAGTAAATTACTGAGCCTAAGATTTAGGTCAGAGATCCATTAATGTAAGTACATCTAGGCAAACGGTGTGGACAAATCTCCACCCCAACTCAAAGCAAAGGAATTCAGGAACTCTTGTCTAACATCTTGACAAGGCAGGTTTTATTTGTTTAGTTCCAGCCCCATTTTAGATCAAAAGGGGGAGAGAATAGAAGTTGTCTTATTTTCTACATGCACTCAAACAGAAATTGGCATTGATCAGAATTAGCAAAATTGAACATTCTAGCTTAAGGGGCAAAAAAAATGGGCATCCCTACTTAAACTGTGTAGTGTCCGAACATATCGACCTTGTAATTGAGGAAGAAAAAAATGATGCAAAGAAAGAGGTTTAACCTAATTTATAAATGTGCTCAACCTAGATACACACCTGTCCCAAATGACCTACTGAATCCACTTATTTGCAGGGAAAACATGTATTACAATGTTTCTCTTTGGGAGGGAGGGCTAGGGGGCCTCAAGTGGCCTGTACTACTGTTTGTAAACAAAACCGTCTCCATATCCCTTCCACCTGTCCAATGCACATCTGATATTTATATAAACAAGTAGAAATGAACAAGAAACTGGAGCTTTGGGAGGAATCCCTTATACTCAGCTGTTGCCCATTGGTGAAGGAGGTACTGTGCTGGCTTTCAAACTTCCCCAAATAGCCCAAGAGGAGAGGCAGGATGAGCAAACAGAACCCAAAAGTTTGTGCCGGTTCTGGGTCTCTGACAAAAGCCAAAATACCCCGTTTGAAAGGAGGTGCGATGCTTTCCACCCAGCAACAGCCCCCCTCCCACGGAAGCACAGTCCAGGGGGGACAAAAGACTTTCCAGACTGGGGGGGGGGGGTAAAGGAGGCAGGCTAGCTGGAGCTTGGAGCCCCCCCCCATGGGAATCTAATTCTGGGGAACCTTTGGATGGGAAATGATCCATTCCAGCCCAGAGCCCAACCCTAGAAGCCGGCGTGGGTAAGGATGGGTGGCCTCTGGGAGGGTCCTGCCAGGCGAGGAAGAGCTGGGACTCACCTCGGGGAGGAGGAGTGGGGGCCTCGGTGGCAGGTGGGGTGGGCGGGACGCCGCTGCTGCTGCTGCGGGGAAGAACGCGGGTCTGAGTCAGCGGAGTGGCGGGCGCCGGAACCGTGCTCGCTAAAGGGGTGGTCGGCGCCGGGTCAGTGGTCTTCTGGAGGGTGGTGGGCGCCGGTCTGGTCGTCGCCCGAGGGGTGGTCGGAGTGCGTTCCACCGCCGGAGGAGTGGTCGACGAGGGGCCGAGAGGTGCCTGCAAAGTGGTCCCGGCAGGTCCAACCGTCCCCGGCGGAGTGGCGGTCTCCGGGGACGGGGCTGAAGACGACGCCGTCAGGGGTCGGTGGACGCTGGTGCGCGGGGGTCCGGTTTTTGGAGTCTGGGCCGTGGGAGCCGTCGCCTTAGAGAAGGGGTGAGTGGGCTCGCCCTCCAGCCCCGGGCCCGGCGACGCGTCCACCTGCCCTGCGGCCCCAGGGCCACCGGTGACATTCCTCGCCGAGGGTGCTGAGGCGGCGGCGGCGGCGGCGCAGCACAACAGGGCGAGGCCGCCCAGGCTTGGCAGGCTCTTCATGGCGCGCTCGGCTCCGCCATTCATTCATTCAGTCAGTCGGCCGGTCAGTCATCTTCTCCCTCCTGCGCTCGGACCAGGGAAGCCGCCGCAGCCGCCACCGCCACCGCGCGCACCATCACCGCCTCCCTCTGACAGGCGGCCGGCCCCGCGGGCGGGCCCCAGCACGGAGGGAGCAAGCCGGCCGTGCGCGGACAGCCCGCCCTCCCCGATTGGCAGCCTCACCCGACCAGTGGGAGGCCACGCCAGGCCACGTGACCCGGCCTCTTTGTAGCTTTGCGGACCAATCCAAGGACGGCGAGGGGAGGGGGCGGAGCTACGGTGGGAGGTGGGTGGTGCGAGTCCCGCTCAAGCTGATCCGGCTCGCGGCAGCCCCGGCTTTGTCTGCCCAAGGAGTGGGGCGCGGGCCTCGGGCACCGGGCACCGCGGAGCAGACAAAGGACGCGCCCCGCGCTGCAGACGCCGGGCCAAGTCATCTGCTCCACTGGGCGCCGAGCGTGACCCGGGCGGGGATTCAGCTCTTGGGAGCTTCCCCGCCCTCTTGAACAATGGGGCGCGGGCACTGTACCCGGGTGGGGACTGGGCTGGAACCCACGCGATGGGCGAGGGCGGCAGCAGCGAGGCTGTAGAGCTCAGCATTGCCTCAGATGCCCGAGAGAGCCTGCCCTCGGCATTGCGAGGTCTGCGCTGCCATCCCCATTTCAGAGATGGGGAAACTGAGCCCTTTGCTGAGGGCCTTAATGAAACAAGACCCACGCCTTCACCTGGGACCTGCGCTGGGCCAGGCTGGACAGGCGGTCTAGAGACCCGTCAGGAGCGGAAGGTGCAAGCTAGCGTTGGGGAGACAGGCTCACTTGCACACTTCACCCGAAATTCCGGTGAAAATAGAACCAGGCGGGTTGAACCTCCACTTCTTGTCTCCTGTTGAGTGGTTTGGGGGCCTGAGCGCAATTTCTCATCCCTAAAATGAGGATGTTACACACCTAACTCACTCCCACTTCGACATCCCCTCACCTCCAACGCTTTTGAGAAATGATGTACTGAAAGGGCATAACCCAGCATCTGGCCCGCAGTAAACCCTTATTAATGCTAACTACTCAGTGCACGCCGCAGCCGTTGTGTCCCCAAGCCGCCTTCCTATCGCTAGGTATTGGGGTGGGTCCGATAGCAGAGCTTGACCCTGGGTGACACTAAACCCTGTATGAGGTTGGAACTCTGGCGCGCAGCCTCGCACCATCCGCCCAGGATCCAGAGCTTGTCAGGCGCTGCATCCTCGGCTCAGCAGCTTTTGGAAGGAGCCAGGCAGGGTGCGTTTGTCATCTGACAGGGCTTAATCCCAGCCCCACCGCCAGCCCATTCCTGGCCCTCCGCTGCGTGATAATTCCTGTGCAGGGCCTCCCATTAGTCTCTAGCCTCCAACCACAACGGCAGAACGAGGTTTCCGTGTGGACCTGTGCACATATTAATGAAAAAATGCATCTACTTGCATGCATAAGTAGTGGGTGGGGGGGAGATATGTACATGCTCACGTATGGAAGCATAAACATTTTTGTGGGTCTGTGTATATGAGTATATATGTATTTGTGTGAGCTTATGAGTATGGGAGCTAGTGTCTATGTGTATATTTACGTATTTTAAGTATAATGTGTACTGGTGTGTATTTTACATATATTTTCTCTGTTTTTGCATTTGTATCTATGAACGTGTCTTGGTAGGTCTGTCTATGCATGATGTACAGATGGGGAGGCAAAATGAGAGAGGTGTATGAGTATTCTGGTTTCAGACCAATATTTAGCAAGCACAAATCAAGATTCTGTTTTGACCTCTCTTGGGGGAGGAGTTGAACAATAGGTCATGTCCCTTTCCAATATTCTCTTGGTGATTCTTCCTCACCCTCAAACCCCAACCAAAATACCATATCCTCTAAGACTTTCCTGGATCTCCAAGAGGGAATTAATCTCTCCTCCATCTTCCCACTGCCCCTTTGTTTATTTATTGATTAAAACCCTGATCTATCAATTTACCTTTCCCCTGCCTCTTCCTAAAATGGGTTAAGGATGGCTTTCAGAAAGATATACACCAGGATAAATTGAACTGCCCACATAGCTTTATTATTTCTCACGGGCATGCATCCATCTACCGCTAGAACTTAGGATTTGTCTCTCTCCCATTAGGCTGTTCTCTCTGTTCTCAGTGCCCAGCAGGGGTAATACGTGTGAGCCCTAATCCATGCTGGTTAAGTTGAATTAAACTGAAAAGAAATCCTGTGGTGTCATGAGAAGAGCTTGTATCTTTAGTCAGACAGATCTGGGTCATGACTCTAGCAGCTGTGTGACCTTGGAGGAAACCTTGCACCTCTCTGAGCCTTAGTTTCCTCACCTATGAAATAGGACCAATAAATTCTGTGTTACTTAGTTGAGGTAAGGATGGCAGAGCCTTTACAGAAGATGCTAGATCTGTTTGTAGGTTCATATTTCATTTATACCAGTGCTAACTTTGAGCCTTGTTGGCTGAAGGACCACAGCAGAAACCTCTATCCCATAATTTCCACATCAGGTGATATGGCCTGACAGTTGCCCTGCCAGATCACCCCAAATATAGCTGAAAATGCTGGGTTGGCCCTCAGCTGTGCTGTCTCAGAGATTCTCTGGCAGTACGAGAGAAGAGCTGATGCAGCTTCTTGCCCTGGAGAAACCTCTCTGCCTCAGACAGTGGTCCCCCATGCTTCTAAGATGAGTTAACTACCCTGTAATATGTATAGAAATGTAGAATTTTTTTGAAAGGCTACTTAGGTGTATTAATGTTTTTCATTCAACATTTAATTCTTAAATTTCTTGCTTTGCCTTTATCTCTAAACCACAAGATGACTTCTACATTTTGTTAGGAATAATATTTTCTTTGTGTTTAAAAATTGGAAACACCTTAAATATCCAACAGCAGAGAAAGGTATTATACATGTTCAATGTAATCATATAAAATCATTGTAAGGGTGGCTAAGAAGACAGTATAACGAATAGTAATAATAGATCATTGAGATCTTACTATGTGCTAGACACTATACTAAGAGCTATACATGAAATATTTTGTTTAATCCTAAGAAGAACCCCCAGAAGTAGGTACTATTATTATCCCTATCTCACAGATAAAGAAACTAGGGCACAGATAGGTTAAGCCACTTGCCCAAGGTCGCTTAGCAAGTGATGGAGCCTGAATTCAAACCAAGGTTGGCTGGCTCCAGTGGTTCCCTTAACTACTGTACTACAAAGGGATAATGCTTATGATATAATGTTAAGAAGAGAAAATAAAAATTATAGCTGCGACTGAAACAGAATGTTGACTGGCACTTTTCCTATTGCTGCAGAACTGCAACTAAGGCCCAGGGCTCTAACCAGAGCTGTCAACCCATGACACCTGGGGCCACAGAACAGCAGGGGTCAGACAAGGTCTTGTCAGAGTCAATGAGCAGTCTGACCTTTCTCCTGTAGGCGATGCAGACACTATAAAGGGCCCCATCTGATTCCTCTCTCTATACTCAGCACCTAGCGCGTGTCAGATGCACAGAAGCAGCTCACAAATTGTTTACTGAATTAAGTGGAATCTTATGATGTGGCAGATACTGTTCCAGGAGGGTTTTGGGTTTTTGTTTTTAATTGTTCAAGAGAAGGTGAGAGAGAAAGGGAGGGGGGGTGGCGGGGAGGGGGAAGGACCCAGAACAGTCTCCATAATTGTACATCATTAATTGTAGTTTCATTCCACACAGGTGGTTGTGGGGCTGCACAGGGTAGGACGGAAACCTGAATTGGGTGGGGGGTGTCCTCCCACATGGGAAGTGAGAACCTTTGCTGCTGAGCCAACCCAGCAGTTACCAGCTGCACTGTGGTTCAGTATATGGTTTAGCACGGGTCAGGGCCAGAAATTGAACACCGGACCTCGTAAGTGCAAGGCAGACACTCAAAACTGCTGAATTATCCCAGCATCCCCTGTTCTGGGAGTTCTGCATTCATAACACATTTATTCCCCAAAGGTAGGGCTATCCCTCATTCTTGAAAGAAGAGGAAACTGAGGTTAAGCGACTTGCCCAAGATTGGCCCAACTCCAAAGCTCAGGCTCTTCCCGACTCCACCGTCCATTAACGTGGCCACTGTGACGCATATAGTTGGAGGTCGCTGAACACAGACTGAAAGAAAGTGTACATACACACCAAATTTAGCTCTCCTGCTAGAGCAGAACTTAAGAAAGGGGAAGCTTTGCGAATAAGAAAAGAAGGCGTAATAGCATAATAGATGGGGCTCAGAAAAATAACTTCGTCTCCCAGATTCCAATAAAACACAGAAACTTTCCCCTTTCTGGGTTCATTTAAACAACAATGCTGACATGAACAATTTCTAATCCTGGCAGAGCCTAGTCTCCCATCAGATGTGGCTAAACACAAGGCTTGGCATCGTTGGCAGACGTTAGGATTATGCAGGCCACTATTAACAAAGTCTGTCCAACAAAGGACACTAACACAACTCACAAATGGCTAAGCAACATGAAATACCTGTGCTGTATATTCAACTTAAGTAATCAAAGATTTGCAAATCGAGACAGTAAGTTACCGTATTTTTAACCTATTGATTTGGCAAGGATTTATAACAACTGGTAATACTTGTTGCCGGTAAGGGAGTGCCTCGTACTGTTGATAGGAATGCAGCGATAAAGCTTCCCAGAAGGCCTGAAAAGTGCTTAGACTCTTTTGACTGATTATTTCCACTTTTAATAATATATCCAAGGGAAATAAATAATTTCATGTAAATAAATATGTACAAAAATGTTCATCAGAATGTTATTGATAATAGTGAAAATTAGAAAAATCTAAACAGATAATAATAAGGGATAGGTTAAATACCGGTACTTTGTGTTCTATGACCTCTCTTTATTGGAACACTCTGTATCTATAAAAATATGATATTCATGAAGGAAATTCTTTGTGAAAAGATAGGTTACCACTAGACTCCTATTAGAATAGCCAAAATCTGGACACTAACAACACCTAAGGTTGACAAGAATGTGGGGCAACAGGAACCCTCATTCATTGCTGATGGGAATTCAAAATGGTACAGACATTTTGAAAGAGAGTTTGGGGTTTCTTATAAAACAACACATACTCTTACCATATGATCCAGCAATTGTGCTCCTTGAAATTTACCCAAAAGAGCTGAAAACATGTCCACACCAAAACCTGCACAAGGGTATAGCGGTTTTATTCACATTTGCCAAAACTTGGAAGCAACCATGATGTCCTTCAGTAGGCGAATGGATAAATAAACTGTGGTACAGCCAGAAAACAGACTATTATTCAGCACTAAAAAGAACTGAGCAACCATGCCATGAAAAGACACGAGGGAATCTAAATGTGTATTAGTGAAAGATGCAGGTTTAAAAGAAAAGGCTATATATACTGTATGATTCCAATTATTTGACATTCTAAAATGGCAAAACTATGAAGACAATAAAAATATCAATGGTTGCCAGATTTGGGGGTGGGGGGTGAATCGGTGGAGCACAGGATTTTTAGGGAGGTGAAAATACTCTGTATGGTATTGTAAGTATGGCTACATGTCATTACATACATCCAAACACATAGAATGACAAGATCAAAAGTGAACCATAATGTACACCATCGACTTTAGGTGAATATGATGTGTCAGTGTAGGTTTGTTCATTATAATAAATGTCCCACTCTGGTGGGGATATTGATAATGGGGGAGGCTATGCATGTGTGGGGGCAGGGAGTATATGGGAAATCTCTGTAGCTTCTTCTCAATTTTGCTGCATGCCTAAAACTGCTCTAAAAATATAAAGTCATAAAAAATACGTTACGTGACTATTTATACTATGATCCCAAATATGTAAAACAATATATGTATAAAAGTTTAAAACCAAAAGAAAATTCACCAAAACATTAACAACTTTTTTTTTTTAAGATTTATTTTTATTGTTTTTGACAGAGAGAGATACAGAGACAGAGACAGAGAGAAGGGACATTAACCATCTTTGTCTCTGAATAACTGCATTATAAGTATTTTTAAATTTTTCTTCTTCATATACCTTTTTTTCATTTTTCAAATTTTTCACAATGATCAGATATTATTTCAATAATCAGGAACAACCAACAAAAAAACTCATTTGGATCTGGAAATATGACTGCCAACCACATTCTTGATTTGCTTCCATCGTAGCTCTTTTTAAGATGAGGGGGAGAAAGTCCTAAGTCATAAATTCACATTAACTGCGAAGCACCTTCCCCAAACAATGATGCTAAATGTCCAAATCCTGCTTCAAGCTAAAAGTAAGCTCAAAAAAGCATTTGCCTCATTTCTTGGAGATCCATGAAGGACGTCATTCACAATGGGCACCCAGTCAAAACCTTGCTCGTCATCAGTGTTGGCTGCAGAGCAAAGAATCTGAATGATTTGGGGGAGGAATGGAGCCAGAGCTTCACAAATAACTCTTTCCCTTAGGTTGCTATAATTGTAATAAGGGGGATTTACTGACAGGTGCAAAACAAGCAGAGCTTTCCCAATCATTATCTCAGCTGAGCGTGGCAACCACTCTGGAGGGAAGGTTGGGGTCGCAATAACCATCATTGTGAATAACATTTACTGAACACTTATTATATGCCAGGCACCAATGCTAAATATTTCATGTACATTATCTCTTTTAATTGTATACTGTGAATTAGAAGGATTATCTCTACTTTATATGTTTGTATCCTATCGTTCAAAGAAGTCCAAGGACTTGCCCAAGGTCATCAAGCTAATAAGTGAAGGAAATAGAACTCATAGCCATATATTTAGTCCTCAAGTCCAGAGTAATTTCTACTACTGCTTACTGAACTTCCTCAACTTTATTATTTTTATTGCTATTGTTATTAGGAGAGACTAGTTTAGCAGTAAAGAGTACTGTGTTCAATCCTGGTCTTTCTAGCTGTATAACCCTGAACAAGTCCCTTTAGCTCTGTGTCTCAACTTCCTCCTCTACAGAATGAAGATTATAATACCCATTTCACAGGACTCAAGGTCAAATAAAACAATATGCAACAAGTGTGGAGCCAAAGCCTGCCCCATAGTAAACACTCAAAAGACACTGTGATAGATCTGATTTTCCTAAATGTTCTCACATAGTGGGTCAAGCTAGGAAAGTACTAAAGGGTGTCCCAAAATTCACACAAGAAGTAATTTTGATAGAAAACACAGGTTTACAATTAAAAATTGTAAATTTTCATTGCTCAACAATGAAAATGTGTTGTTCTTTCGTGTAGTGCTCCATTTTTTAATAACCCTGAACTGTCAGCGGTCATGCTGTCTTTCTTTTTTCATTGGCAACACTTTACCGCACAAATGATGCAAAATTCAAATCCTGCGTGAATTTTGGGACACCCTTTATGTCCTTGGGGTTCAATTCCCAGAACTTCAGACTCTCAGGGGAGTCATACTCCCCAACCTGCTTCTATGACCTTTCCCTCTCAAGTATTCTCCTTCACTGGAGTGGGTACTGGTCTTCAGAATGTGTACCTAGCATCTAGGGCTGGAAGAGTCACAAGAGTGGGCAGTTGACTTCTAAGTGCCCCCGAGAAATCCAGTTCTTTAGGACTAAGATGCTCTTTGGTGCACAACTATTTTGAGGTAGCCATGTCGATTTCATTCTGTCTTCTGAGGACTGGCTGATAGGAAAACCCAGTCCTAAAGGAGCAAATGGTTCCTGGAAAAGCCATAGAAAGAGCTGGACCAGGGGAAGCGGGATGGCTCAGTGGGTTAGGTGCTCACTTTGCAGCACCGGGGACCGAGGATCGAATCCAGGCCCCAGCCCGTGAGGGCCCATATGCTGAAATGGGGAGTGCCCCCAGTTCAGTTCTCACCGGGGCGAGACCCTGGCCTGGTTCCTGCCCTGTGCAGCCCTGCGCCCACCTGTGGAATGAAACTATGTGGAAAAACCAATGATGTGCAACTATGGAGACTGTTCTGGGCCCTCCCCCTTCTCTCTGTCTCTGACTCTGTATCTCTCTCTCTCTCTTTCAAAAACAATAAATAAATCTTAAAAAAAAAAAAAGAGCTGGACCGAAGCTTGCCTCTGTACAAATGATAAACCAAGCCCCAGGGAGGGAAAGGGCCTTGACAAGCTCCCTCTCCCACATTAGCAACAGAGCTGGCGTCAGATCCAAACCCTCTGGCTCTTGGGTCGCCATTGCACCCAAATCATACAGAGGAGGGAGCTGCGGGTCAGTAAGGGACCCAGAGTCTGCTGGCTGGAAACCCAAGGGCCATCCTTTCCACCCACAGCATTGCCCTCCTGGCTTCCAGTCCAGGACTCTCTTATGTCACCTGGCTCCCTCTCCAGGAACTTATCTCCTGAAATCACAGAAATGGTGTCCTGCTGCCAGCTTTTTATCAATGGCCAAGGCAGGGTTGTAAATGCTGACAATAATCAGGGTCTGCTTTCAGGCAGCAGTCACAAATGCAGGAACGGCAAAACCTTTCAAATCAGGCCACATTAGTGTCAGGGAACTAGAAACATCTTCCCCCATTCCATCAGGCCCAAATGACTAAATTAGAATAGCTCTGAAGAGGGTCTTGGGAGAGCAAGGCTGCCCTAAGGTCTGTGGGTCTGACTTCCTTTCTCAAACAATCACTGGCTGCACTTTTCTTATGATTGCTGGGTGTTTGTTGGGTGCGTGCAACACCTTGAGTGCACCCTGAAGTTTGGAATCGGACAAAATCCTTTGCCACATACTGGTAGCACTACTTCTTTAGAGACAGGAACCTTGGGATCTCTGCTATCCAGTCCCATGTTGGGGAGCTAATCAATGAATCAGCCAAGCTGGGTTTGCAGCTCAGAGTCTAATCCCTTCAAAGTGAAATGTTCTAGTGGGAAAATCCATGATTTAGTGGGCCTGGTGCATGAACTTCTAACCTACCGTACGTGAACTAGGGCAAGAATCAACCTCTCTATACTTCAGTTTTGTCATCTATAAAGTGAGCATATTCATTTGTTCTACTCATTCTCTTGCTAGGAGGATTCATTCATTTATTCATTCAGCAGAAATATACTAAGTGCTGGTCTAGAGATACCCTAGTCAACGAGATTGGGAAAAGAAAAAAAAGTAGACCCTTCACTTGTGGTGTTTGCAATATATTGAGTGAGATAATCAATTCACAAATAAAAAGGTGAACAAGTAAGATATTTAGAGATTATGATAAACACTATACAGAGATCAAAAGGATGCTGTCAACAGAATAGCTAAGAGGCATTCTCTTGGGTTGGTCAGGGAAAGCCCCTTTGATGATGTAACAGTAAACTTGAAATCAAAAGAAGGAGCTGGCTCTGCAAAAACCAGAAGGAACAGCAAGTGCAAGACTATGAGGTGGGAAAAGAACTGAAAGGAGACCAGAACAGATGAATCATATTAATGAAGGAGAGAGTACTACGCAATAAGGTAGGAGCTGGGTATGCAGAACCATGTAAGCAGACTGAATTTTCTTCTAAGAAGAATGAGAAGTCTAAGGAGAGTTTTAAGCAGGAGGATGAGGGTGGATCATGGGGCAACAAGGGCAGAAGCCTGGAAACCAGGGAGAAGGCCAAGTTCAGGTGTGAGAAGATGGTGGCCCACACTGGTCTAGAGGCAGATTTAGGATCTAGTTTAGGTATGGAATTGTCAATACTTGCTATTGGACTGGGCAAGAGGTGAGGGAAATGAAGAAATGAAGAATGATTCCTAGATTAGGGCATCAATGCGATCACTCATTCACTCAACAAGCAACAGTTAAAGCACATATATGTTGCAGATAAAAATGAGGATGAGGATCACAGCTTAGGGAGAGAGACCAGGAAGTAGGTAAATGTATACATTTACGTAAGTACAGTCATTGTTAAAGAACGTCTAAGTCTGCTGAGGGAAAAGGAATGAAGAGTTCTTCCTAGGGGATAAGAATTTGAGCTGAGTCTTGAAGGAGGAACAGGAATAAGGAGTCATAGAACAGAGTTCTGAAATAACAACAGCAACGATAGTAGTGGTAATGGTGGTAGCGGATATTTGTGAAGCCCTAACAATGTGCTAGGTGCTGTGATAAGCACAAATTAACTCATTTAATTCTCACATGGGAACTCTGAGGCAGATACTATTATTACCATCTCCACTTTATGGAGGAGGAAACTGAGGCACAGTTAACCTCTGTCATATGATTTGGCCAAAGCCACACCACCTCATCCCGGGCTTCAGTCTCCTGCAGTTCAGCTCCAGACACCATGTTCTAACCACCACACTAACCTTCCTCTCCAGGGGAGAGCACTGCCTGTTAAAGAGACTGACGGGTACAGAAAGGATAGGGTGTAGGAAGGTTGAAGTTGATGGAAGGTGAGATAAAAGACATGAAAGCATTTTGCAAACTATAAAGTCTAGCCCCAAGCAGATCATCATCACTATTACTAGGTTTCTCAACATCGGCTCTGGATTATCGCCTGGGGGACAGTGGCGGCTTGGGGGGCCTGATCAAACAGAAGGCATCTGGGGAGAGGGAGGGTGGAAGAGAATCCCACGGTGAGTTGGGAAGCTACAGGTGTGGGTTCCACTTGTTCTGCCTGAATTTATTACATGGTTTTGGGTGAGTCATTTCTCCAGCCTGGTCTTCTCCACCTGGAAGATGGAAGGAGAGGACGAGTGGGGAGGCTAAGGGTTTTTTCCAGCCTGCACATTCTAAACAATTACTGCTGATATCAGTGCTGTACTTCTCAACTGGGGGGTTGGGGGGGGGGGAATGTCTGCTTTGGAGCCCTTGGATGGGAGTGGCACCTTCCAGAAGCAGGACCCACGCTGGTTGGGGTGCCTAGCTTACATCTCCTGAGTCAACAGATCTCCAAAGTCACAAATGTCTCTTCTCTCCTGTCCCTGCCTGGACCCTGGTCTCCAGGCCCCTTAAATCCAGCCCATTCCTGTCCCATTCAATCCTCCGGGGGGGTGGGGGGTGAGGGGGGGGGACTGAGCAGCACAGACAGCCTCTAAATGCCCCCACTTTCAAGGATATAATCAGAAGGTGCAGGTGCCGTGCCCATCCCAGTAGGGCCTTTTTCTGAGTTTTCTGAGAACCCAAACACTTAGGGCTTTCTTACATGCGCTGCTCCATTCTGTGCCATTGGTTTGGGATCCACTGCCCTAGAAGGTACCATTGGATCTTTCTCCTTAGGCCTTCGGACCTTCATAGTGAGAAGAGACACCGAGGCCTGCAAGAGAGAGAGCCTTTTCTACCAAAAGCAATGCAATAATCCAAACCCGCCTGGCTGACACAGAAACTTTATAAACTGGAAAGCACTTCCATACATTATTAATTCACATATTATTCCTGTTGCACCTCATAAAATCCCTGAACTAGTTTGGACAGGGGTAGAGTTGCCATATGAAATACAAGATGCCATTAAATTTGAATTTCAGATAGACAAGGAAAATATTTTAAAAATAAGTATGTCCCAAATATTGCATAGGACATACTTATATTGAAATGTTGTTCATTGGGATATACTTACACTTAAAACTTTCTTATTGTTTGTTTGTTTTTTTAAGATTCATTTTTATTGTTTTTGACAGAGAGAGAGACAGAGAGAAGGGGGAGGGCCCAGAGCAGTCTCCATAGTTGACAGCATTAGTTTTCCATATAGTTTCACTCCACAGGTGGGCACGGGGCTGCACAGGGCAAGAACTGGGCCAGGAGCCTCCCGCATAGGCCCCGGCAAGAACTGAACTGAGGGCACTCCCAGTTCAGCATGTGGGTCCGCCTGGGCCAGGGCCAGGATTCGATCCTTGGTCCCCAGGGCTGCAAAGTGAGCGCTTAACCCGCTGAGCCATCCCAGCTTCCCCAAAACTTTCTTATTGTTGATCTGTACTTTCAGTAGCTACGTTTAACAACCCTAGACAAGGAACATTAACCCCATTTTGCAGAACACTAGGGCTCAGAAGAGTGAAAAGATTTTTTAATATCTAAACTCCCTGAAAGCAGGGACCATGTTGGATTCATTTTTTTATTTTAGTATTTATGTATTTAAAAGAGAAGTATATTCCCTTAAAGCCAGTGCATCAACCCTTCAGTGGTGATCTGAAAGGTTTACACTTCATGAAAAGCCTACTTCTCTGAGAATCTATACCCCGCATTTGTGTAGGTATATGTAAATTTTACAGAGCATTAAAAAGTTAATGACTCATTTTTAATTCCTTGAGTCCCAACCTGGAGTTAGCTCAGAGAAGATGCTTGGGCAATGTTTATTCAACTCTTGGGCTTTCTGAGCCTCTCCTTCCTATGGAAACCCTACAGGGTGAAAGAAAACGCTGGCTCTGGACAGAGAACAGCCCCAGGAACTCAGTGTTCGGCTTCCCCGTCCTTCCTATGTGGTTGTGCCTCAGATCAATCCAGAGGAATTTCAGAAAGGCAGTGTGCAATGGTAGGACATCAAGACATTATCACAGGGCACCATGAAAAGGCTCCTTTTCACCACACTCCCTTGCTGCTCCTGGTTCAGGACCCCAGCGTCCTATCCAGGGAGGTCTTGGCAAAGAGGCTGCCCCAGGAGGGTCCCTACCCGGTCAAAGACAGAGGCACAAAGTCCCTCTCCTGCTCTCTGGATGAGCAGACCAGCCTGGGTGCTAGACGAGATTCAGCTCAGCTCTCTCCTGACGGACCTCTCAGGCCCTGCCCACTGACAGCTCACACGCTGATGTCATCTGCCCGGGCAGAGCTGTGAATAAACACAGACACACTAGAAGACTCGAGCGGCTACTGATGGAGGTCAGGGGTCCTGGCTCCTCGCCAGGCTGTCAACTAAGAAGAGACGAAGAATTGGAGCCTGGGCACGGACACTAGGCCGCCCACGTCTGAGGTTCACTGGTAAAATTCTGGAATGTCAGGGTTAGAGGAGAGCACCTTAAAAAGGCATCTAGGTCTAAACCAAACATTCTCGTTTTTCCAGAAATGAAAACAACAACAATAAGGCTCAGAGAAGGAAGGACTTGGTCAAGCTCACACAGTAATTTGGCAGCAGAAGCAGGCCTGGCACTCACATTCCTTCTAAGGTGCCTCATGCCTGATTCAGAACATCAACTTTCAGGTGGGGCAGATGTGGTCACTACCTGGTGGACTGGTGCTCTGGGTCACCGAGCTTTAACTCTGGCACACCATGAGCATCTGAACCCAGCCTGTCACCCTCTCCTCCCTGGAGGTCCTGCAGTCCACAGGCCGTGGATTAGAAATAAACGGCTCTCAGCCAAGCCCCTGACACTGGAGATGAAATGACCCATGGAGATCCGATCTAGTTCCCTCCATCTTGCTGGGACATAGTCCCAACAGCCGATGAGCTCAGTGCGCTTGCAGGTTGGAACGCAGCCCCCCTAAAGGTGGGGCATGGGAAGGGGTCTACGGAGGGATGGACAAGGTGTGCAGCTAGCACAAGTAAGCAGCAGCAGCATTACACTTGTGTCTCCGGTCAGCTCGGTTCAAAAGTTCTTTTTATATTGAACTAAAACCTGTCTCTATGAGCTTCAGCCCACTGGGCCCAGTCTGTTCCCTCTGCAGCCTTGGGTAGGAGGTCGCCCAAGTCAGGCTACAGGTGAACCTGGGTGGGAGCCCGGCTCTGCATGCAGCCCACCCAGGGTTCTGTCTACTGCCAAGTCAACGTGCACATCCCACCGAGGAGAAAAAGTGTGAAAACCGAATGAAGACGAGGGTGGGCCGCTCTGCTTGGGATTCCTGGATGGATCTCCCTTGTGAGCGCCTGCACCATTCTCAACTCGGAGCCAAGAACAAAACAGCTTTGGTCACCACCCTCCTGGAGCTTAGGTTCTGATTGGAGTGTCGGGCAGTATCTGGGTAAATAAGTAAAGAAGATAATTTTAGGAAATGGCAGCACTAAGAAGAAAACACAGGCTGATCAGAGAAACGAAAATGACACAGGGGTAGAACGACCCTCGGGAGAAGGTGCCCATCATGCTCAGGCCTGAATGAGGCCCAGGAAGCAGCATGGGATGATCCAAGGAGAGGAACCAGCACATGCCAAGTCTCTTGGACAGGAACCAGCCTAGCGTGTTCAAGGAACAGAAAATCCAGAATGGAGAGAGGACAATGAGTGAGGGGAAGAGGAGGTTGTGTTCTGAGCCACAGCCCACCCTGCTGGGTTTGGTTAAAGATTAAATCACAGGGATAATTCCACTTCCACAGTAGCAGAGCCACTACAGATCAGGAGTCACAGCGTCGTTGTGGGGTGTGTGCTGTGCAGGCCAGGAGGCTCACACACCATGTGGCTGTAGTGGGGTCACTGGGTGACTCCCCTGAAACCTGTGGCTGAGCTCTCAAAGCCATCAGGAAACTTCCATCCTGGCCAAACAACCTCCGGAAGGCTTGCTGGTGGCTCCCGCTGGCCCCCCTGCACTTCCGGGGAACCCCACAGATCAGAGACAACTAGAGAAGGAAGCCCAGGTGTTAGGAGTTTTTGTAAAAGGCTACATACACTCTGAACTGCAGTTCCTTCGTAGGAAACCCTTCCCTGCTTTCAGGGTCTTCACGGGGGCTCTTTACCTCCTTCCTCAATCGGGCCTGTTTTCGGAGTCTGCAATGATAAAACAGGGTCTAAGCTGTGCCCTCTCCCAGATGTCCAGTATTGTATTGAACCAAAGTCCCAAGTCAAAGGAATGCATCTAGAACTATGTAATTTCAGTAATCTGCCATCCAGGTAAGACGGGTAAGGGCCCCCTGGTGAGTCAGCAGGCTGATGCCAGGGCCCTGCCTGAAGCCAGGTCTCCTAACTCCCAGATGGGGTGCAATGCCCCCTCCCCCCACAACCAGGCTACCTTGCCTTCAAGGCTACCAGTGTTCAAGTAAAACACTGACCCCCACCTACCATAGGCACCTGATGCGGGAATTCATGGGGGATTGTAGAGAGTGCCCAGCTCTGTAGTAACTGCCAATATACCATTCCTGAAAAGGCAGTTGAGGCAGGGGTGGGGTCACCCTAAATAAGATGACAGAGGACTGGGAGCATGTTCTCACCAAAAAGTCCAGCCCCTTCCAGAAAATTCCACCTGGCTCAGCAAATTGTCTTATCATCTCACTGGCATTACTTGTGTGTTTATTTCTTTCCCATTTCAGACCAGAAGAGAACACGTGGGCAATCTCTGCGAGCTAGTTTTATCTTTCTTGAGGATGATCTGATCTTAAATAACAAGGCCAAGAAAACCTGTTCCTACCCCTTGATCCCTCAGTCTGCTTCTAGGACTTTGTCCCAAGGAAGTATAATACTTCTAAAGATTGTTTGTTTTAAAAGCTTGTTTTCATAGAGGTAGATAGTATTATAGATAATAGCAGAAAATCAAAACTACCCAGATGCCTAATGACAGGTAGAGAGACAAACCCTGGCCCATTCACTTGAAGAAATACTATGAGAAGCTTAAATAAAAACAACAAATATAAATCTGGTAGAGATATGGAAAAGAATATATAAAAGAACATCCAGTGAAAATATTAGAAACCAAATGTCTATCAACTTCTTCCCTGGAGGCCTGTAGATGAAAGCTGAAAGAGCTCAGGAAAGAGTTAAATAAAATTTAAATTAAGCCCATCCTCTTTTTAAAGATTTTTATTTTTATTTTTTCAATTGTTTTTGACAGAGAGAGAGAGATACAGAAACAGAGACAGAGAGAAGAAGGAGGGCCCAGAACAGTCTCCATAGTTGTACATCATTGGTTTTTCCACATAGTTTCATTCCACAGGTGGGCACGGGGCTGCACAGGGCAGGAACTGGGCTGGGGTCTCACCCCGGTGAGAACCGAACTGGGGGCACTCCCCAGTTCAGCATATGGGTCCACTCGGGCCGGGGCTGGGATTCAATCCTCGGTCCCTGGGGCTGCAATGTGAGCGCTCAACCCACTGAGCCATCCTGGCTTTCCCCCATCCTCTTTTTTGTGGGTATTTGTGTGCTTAAATAATAGAAATGAAATAATTCTTGTGAAAATGCTTTCTGACATTTAAATATTATTCAATATAAAATTATTCACTTTCTTCAAAAAATAGCATGTAATTTGAACAACTGCTATTGCACAATTCTGTGTTAGGTGGTTGGGACAGTGATATATTTATTTGCTACCTGGGATTCAGAAGAGTTGGGGATTGAGTCTTGGCCAGGCTTTGTCTTCTCAAGGTTACCCCAAAGGATGGGAGAGCACTTTTTCAGACAGCAGTTGCCCTGGGCCAGGGGAAACCATCCATCTGGCCTAAGTGGCCTATTCTTCTAGAACAATGCTCTCCTCCACTACTTCATAACATTCAATGTATCTATCAGTCAGGATTCTTAACTGCAAACAACAAAAATCTATTATGGATAGCTTCATGATTATTATTATTATTGTTACCATCATGAATAGCACTATTATATGCAGGCACTGTGCTAGGCTTGGTGGAAAGGGTTTTATATGCATTATGTCCTTTTATCCCTAATTAGAAGGGGGCAGAAGAGAAGTCATTGAAGTTCAGAAAGATGGAGAAACTTTCCCCAAGGCCATAAATTTAGCAGGTGGCAAAGATGGTTTTCAAAGCTAGACATCTCACCCACCAGGTCCCACTGTCTCTACCACCCAAGCCCCTGCTGGGCTTCCGCAAGACAGGACCACCACTCTCTGGGGGCCTCTACTGGCCTTTATATTCCAGGGCAATGTCCAGAGAGCTGGCGAGAGTTGTTGTTGACATTCAGAAGAGCAGAAGCCAATGTTCCCAGCCGCTCACATGAACAGGCAAGAAGCAGAAATACTCTCATGGCCTCAGGAAACATCTGCAAGTCCTCAAGGAGGCACGGCCTGGCCCTTTATCGCCTTTCTGGGAGAGATGGCGGGCCTGTCCCATCAACAGGGCGAGGACAAAACATACTGCTTTTACTTTCTAGGCTAAGTCCCTGCAAATGGAACAAGTCACTCCTGTTAAACTCTTAGAATCAAGCACCTGTGAGCAGAGCCTATGGTGGGCAGTGCATCCTGAAATCAGAGCCACCACCTGATTTCTAGGGTTCCCAGGCGACAGTGAAGGCAGGGACAGACAGCCTTTCCGGTTCAAGGTGCAGGAGAGGGGATTGGTGCAAGGGGAAAAGTTTCTTCACATCCTGGTTGTGTGACTTCGGGCACATTTGCTAACCTCACTAGGTTGTTTCTTCATCTGTAAGAAATGTTGATGATTATACTTGTATTGCATAATTCCCGTGAGAATTAAAAATAAACAACAAGCATGTCAATATTTAACCTTGAATATAGTGGGTGCTCACTACATAACTGCTGGTATTAATGCTACTGGTATTACAATAAACACACTAATAGGGGCATCTATAAATGGTGTTGTTAAGGACAAAACGACAGAAGGGACATATGACCTGGGTTTTGACAGGTAAGTAGGAGTTTGTGGGGTGGCTAGTGGGCAAGAAGAGTTTTCTAGTTAGAAACAACAGCAAGGGCAGCTTTGTGAGGGAGCATGGGATGGATGTTCAAGCAGCATTAGTGGACCCGTTAGGAACTGTTGAAATCTTCCCATCAAACAATAAGAGACTAACTAGCCCTTAGTTAGATGACTCTCTGATCACCTCTCCAGTGTCCTCAAATAAAGGACCATGAAGGGCCTCCCAGCGTAAGTCATAAGCCAGCATTCTTATAAGCTGTGTTCACTGAGGTGAAGCCGCTTCCATGCCTGGAGCCGGCCAGACCACAGGGAACAAATTAGCTGAAGTCGAGCCCTGACATGCCCAGGCCTCTGATTCAACCTTCTCTGGAGTTAAACAGACTTGGATTTGACTCCTGGTGGAGCCACTTTCCTGGCTGTATAACCAGGCAAGCTGCTTGTCTCAGAGTTGTATCTGAAACAATGGGAATAATGATACATGGAGGGCTGGCCAGAAAAAATCCGGCCACGAATGCCTCTCTTTTCCATGTTACATGGCTGGATAGTTTCCGGACAGCCCTTGTACATTACATAGAAGTCATTGTACATGATCTCAGAGCCAGGCACATGGCAGCTACTCTCTGCTGCCCAGAAGAAGGGGCAGAGTGAGGGCAGGACCAGCGAGTTCCTGGGGAAGCTTCACAGTCTCAACCACTAAAGATAGAAAAAAAGACTTTCAAAAATGGTATGTTTTAGATACTGCTCTTCACTTTGCTTTTTTCAATGAATAACAAATCATATTGATAGAGATCCCTCATTCTTGTTTTTATTCACATACCAGAAAGCTCACTCTTTTAAAGTATACAATTAAGTGGTTTTTGTATATTCACAAGGTTGTATAACCATCACTACTAATTCCTGAATGATTTCATCAACCCCAAAAGAAACCTTGTACCCCTTCATTCCCCATTCCCCCTTCCACCAACCCCTGGTACTACTTATCTTATTTCCTGTCTTCATGGATTTGCCTATTCTAGATATTTCATATAAATGGAATTGTATTACATGAGGCCTTCTGTGTCTGACTTTTCTCACCTAGCATAATATTTCCAAGATTAACCCATGTTGTGGCATAGCTCAGAACTTCATTTCTTTTTATGATTGAATCATATTCCATTGTATGGGCATTATCTACATTTTAACTATTTATGAATTGATAGACATTTGGATTGTTTCTACTTTGGGGCTATTATGAATAATCCTCAGTCTTTTTAATGGTTGCATTATATTCCATTGATTGGATGGAACATAGTTTATTTAAGCACTTTCTCCTGAAGGACAGCTCTGGTCTCTCCCATTTTTTGCTAATGCAACGTGCTAACAAAAAAATGTTGCCACAGCATCCTTCTAGTCTTTCACAAGAGGCAGTTAAAACTTACTGCATGTCCTGAGGAAATTATCCAACCAAAGTAAAAAATTATATTGACAAAGATAGTAATTGCGGCAGTTTTTACAATTACACAAAATTGGAACTAGAGAGTCCACAATAAGGAGCTAATTAGATAAATTCTATTATGTGACAAAATAATGTACAGTCAGTAAAAATAATAATTATGGAGGCCATGTAGCAACAAGTGAATTGCTAATGATGATCTTAAATGGAAAGAAAAATACAACAAAATGCAAAATGGCATCGTTCGCCCACACTGGTTCTCCCAATAGTGAGAAGTGGAGCTGGGAAGAACCCCATGCCCTCTGGCCTCTAGTGTCCCCACTAAGCCACATCCCCATGATCAACAGAAGCTGGGCTTCCTCCCTAAGGAGCATGCTGGGGACCACTGCCAGCTTGCATGTGTGAAGATGCCACAAGAGGACCTACTCAGAGGAGAAGGGAAGGCCCTCCTCCCAAGTGACAAGGAGGAGCAGCTGTCATCAGAGTGGGGGTCATAGCTGGGCCATGTAACTGTGATAAGAATCATGGACCCAGGGCATCTTGGGACCATGGAACCAGATATTCATGAAGGTGACCTGTTGGGTTGGGTACCCTCTGAACTTCCTGTGTGACCTGC
>PVKE010008387.1:28435-47940 GCA_004027555.1 Craseonycteris thonglongyai | reverse complement strand
CACAGTCAATCTCCTCCGTAAATCAGGGGTGCTGAGCTGTTGTGGGCTGGTGCCCTGCTCTCACCCCGCCCGCCGGGAAGTGCAGCCGCCCTGCTCCACAGTCCCTGTTCCACTTTAGGCTCTGTGATCTGATTAGGGCACTGAGTGCTGTCCCTTGAGTTCGGATGTTAAATTGTCCACAGTCTTGTGGGGCTTCCACGCTCCCTAGGTCTCGGCTTCCAGCCCGCCCTCGATCCAGCTCCACTTTGACCGTAGTCCCCCAATCCCCCTTTGTTTTTGCCAGCCCCGGGCCGTGCTCCGAGTCTCTGTCCCCAAACCGCTGCTTCCCTTTCCCTCTCCCGCTCTCCCCTGTTTTCTCTAACCTTTGTGTGTTGTTCCGCGTTGTGTGGTTCTCTTAGTTGAGGTTTCTTCTCAGGGTTTCCCCTGTGGATTCCCCTCTGTTCACAAGGCCCTTCCCAGGCAGTTATCGGCGTTCTCCTCTCATGCCGCCATCTTGGATCGTCCAATAGATTTTTATGTTAGGCACCACTAACACTAATTGAAACGTTATCTCCCATAAAAAAAATGCATTTTTCTAATTAGAAAACCTGTGTTCAATGTGTGCAACTTGTGTTATGCAAATTCTACTAATTATATTAATAATACTATATTTTTATTTCGTCAATATAAAATTTGTGGAAATTAATTTTCTCTCATGTAGCTACCTACAAATATTCTCAATTTCACCTCTCTACCTACAAAAGGAAAATATTCTGGGGAGGCCGGGGTGGCTCAGTGGGTTGAGCGCTCACTTTGCAGTGTCGGGGACCTGGGATCGAATCCCGGCCCTGGCCCGTGCGGAACCATGTGCTGAGCTGGGAGCTCTCCCCCCGTTCGGTTCTCTCTCTGTCTCTGTATCTCTCTCTCTCTCTCTCTGTCAAAAATAAAGAAATAAATAAAATATATTAATTTAAAAAAAAAAGGAAAAAAGGAAAATATTCATTCCATGACTCTTGTTAAGGAAAAGTTTGCTGGCGCCTGCTCTAATTGGTTATCCTTATCTTATTCCTGATCTCAGAGGAAAAATTTTAGTTTTTAACTTCTAAATATAATGTTAGCTGTAGGCTTATTGTATGTGGCCTTTAATATGTCGAGGTACATTCTCTCTACATCCACTTTGCTGAGAGTTTTTATTTTGAAGGGATACTGAATCTTGTCCACTGATTTTTGTGTATCCGTTGAGGCAATTATATGGTTTGTATCCTTCATATTTTAATGTGTAGCACGTTGATTGATTTGCAGGAGTTGAACCATCCTTGCATCCCTGGAATAATTTATACTTGATAGTAGTGTGTGATCCTTGTTGAAACCAACCTACTAATATTTTGTTGTGGATTGTTTGTGTCTGTGTTCATCAGGGATACTGGCCTCTGTTTTCTTTTCATGTTGTGTCCCTTGTCTGCTTTTAGTATCAGTGTAATTTCGGCCTTGTAAAATGAGTTTGGAAATGTTCCCTCCTTTCCTATTTTTTGGATGAGTTTGAGAAGGATTAACATTAATTCTTAGTGTTTGGTAGAATTGACCAAGAATTGACCAAGAATTGATCAAGACCGCTCTTAGAATTTTCTTTGTTGGGAGGTTTTTATAGAATCTATTTTTTTGTGATTTTTCTGTCTATACCTTTCTTCTTCATTTATCTGTTGTCTCTGATTTATAAAGAAGGTTGTCGTTGTTTTGTTTTGCTACATAGTTAGATTTTTATTGTAAAATTGGCTTTTAGCTTTATGAAATATCCTCTTTAGTATTTTATGCTTTCTGGTTTGAATTTTATGCTGTTAAGCTTTATCATTATTATTCCCAGTTTCCACGTGTATATTTGCTCATCTCTTAATTTTTGCTCTTTCAAGTTAATTTTTTAGGTATATCCCTCTTATGCAACATAGCCTTGAGTTTTGCTTCTATGAGCCTATTTGGGAAGTGCTTTATCGTAGCAGATCGACTATGTCCATTTATATTTATTGATAGCACTATTAGGTTCTGATTATGTAATGTAATTTTTGTTACACTTAAAGTATATATGACATTATACTTGTGAGTATACTCTTTGCTTTTTGTGATTATTTACTGTTAAAAATTCTTTGGGGTTTAGAAAATTTTAAAATTTTATTTCAGTAATAACTTTTATACAAATTTTTTTATTTTTCATTTTATTTTAGTTTTCAACTTTACATTTTATCATTTGACTTCCACCTTTTACCTATATAGTAAGTAATGAACTTATTTTACTTGCTTCACTTTTTCTCCTTTCATTTTAAGTTGTCTTACTTTTGCATTGTCAGAATATCCAATTTTTCTCTTTTGCCTCACAATATTACATGTTAGAGGTGTAAGTAATTAAATTCATATGTCCTTTGCTGAAGTTTCTAAGTACTATCTTGGATGAAAATCATCCTGTAGTAGGTTTCCCAGATACATTCATGAATAAAGAATTTACTGAGATTCTGCAAGCTTATAACTACTTTTCCATAGCCTTGACATTTGCGAAATAGCTTGACTGCGTATAAAATTGTTGGCTCCAATTCTATTTTTTTGAATTTCTGAAAATGTTGCTTCCTGGCAATTGCCAAGAAGTCAAAGGTCAACAGATTAATTATTTTTCCTGTTAATTGGCAATAGTTTAACTGATTTTAAAATCAATAGTTCATTGATTTTACTTTGTTGCATAGAACTTCTTTAAAATGCTGGTCTGCCATTTTCTTGCTTTGTTTGTGATTGCTAAGAAGTCTTGTTAACAGGGTTTTCTTCCTTTTCTCAACAATTATCTTTTCTCCTAATAAAATGTTTTTCTTCAATCTTTAATTTTGTTTCAAATCTATAATAGTTTTTGCAGGATATATTATTTTCCTCAGATACAGTGGGTACTTTTAATATGTAAATTTAGGTCTTTTATTTTTCAGAAAGTTTTCTAGAATAATAGTTTTAAATATTAATTATATTCCATTGATTTTTTTCCATGGATAATTTTATGTATGTATTGTATCTTCTTTGCTTATATCCTTCTGTCATATTCTGTGTGATTTACTCCACTTTTTCAAATTATGATTTTATTCTTTTGGCTTTTCATTCATATTCCTTATTAACTTTTCATTTAAATCTCTTCTGTTCTGGGCTTCTTGTAATTTAGATTTAATTTCCCTTCAATTTGAATTCCTGATTGATATTGCTCTCAAGCACAAATCAGACATGTTTGAGATTGTTCCCATTAAGGATGATACTCTCCTATTAGGAATTATTTTCTGTATGCTCTATCATCTCTAGACTCCATGCTGTCAGTTCCTCTTTTCTACAATGTTTCCACATGACTTTCCCCATGTTTTGCTTCTGGAGTGGTATATTATGAACTTGGATGTTTATTTTTCTATTCACAGGTACAGTACCCCCATCTTATCCATAGGGAATATGGTCTAAGAACCCAGAGGATGCCTGAAATTACAGATAGTACCATACCATATATATATATATAATATACATTATATATATATATATATATATATATATATATATATATATATATATATATATATAATGGTTTTTCCTATCCATACACAGCTATGGAAAAGCTTAATTTATAAGTTAGTTACAGCAAGAGATTAACAATAATAAAATAGAACAATTATAAAAATATACTGTAACAGACGTTATGTGAATGTGGTCTCTCTTCCTTAAAATAATTTATTGTTATAAGCATCTTATGTCTTCTCTTTGGCATATCTGAAATACCAGCAGCACTACTTTTGCACTTTGGAATCACTAATGAGTAAAATTAGGGTTACTTGAACACTAACACTGAGATAGTATGACAGTCAATTTAGTAACCAAGATGACCATTAGGTGACTAAAGGGTGGGTAGGCTATAGAACATGGATACACTGAACAGAGGAATGATTTTCTTCCCAGGTGGGATGGAGCAGGATAACATGAGATTTCATTATGCTACTTGGAACCACATGCAATTTAGAACATATGAATCATTTGTTTCTGGAATTTTTCATTTAATATTTTTAAACCATGGTTGAACGCAGGTATGGAAAGTGCACAAATCAAAACCATGGATAAGGGGGACCACTGTAATTTGGAGGATGGTAGAGTTATCTCTTTAATTTGAAGATAGTGTTTCCAAATCTGTTCCTACATGGATATATAACTCCCAACTGCTCTGTTTCAGATTGTTGAGGGAATAGAGTAGTTAAATATGTCTTTTATTATTACAAAGGGACAGTAATTATGACAGTGTGACATTGGCACAGCGAAAGACATATAAATAAATGGTAGAGACTAAGGAGTCCAGAAACATAACATACATATAAAGCATATTGATTTATGACCAAGTATGCCAATGCATTTGATGGAAAGTGGCAATATTTTTTAACAAGTGTTATTGGAACCAGAAAAGAAAAAAACATTGACTCTCCTAACATATGGTATAAGTTAACTTGAAATGAATCATAGGTCTAAATGTAACAGTTAAAATTATAAAATTTCTAAAATAAAATATAGGAGAAAATCTTAGCTTTGAGATAGGCAAAATCTTCTTATGATGTAAAAAGCATTATCCATTAAAAAAATAAAAGAAATTGGATTTCATCAAAATTAAAATGTTTTTTTCTTTGAAAGATTTCATTAAAAAAAAACCCAAAAAAAGAAAAGATAACTCATAGCATGGGAGTAAATACTTGAGATATATATATTTGACCAAAAATTTGTAGTCATAATTCATACAACTCAACATAAAGAAGAAAACCAAGCCAATAAACTAGGCCAAAAGATGTGAACAGTAATGCTTCAAAAAGTTTAATCTAAAAATGTCCAATAAGCACATAGAAAGATGCTCAACATCATCAGCCATCAAAAATGAAAACCCAACGCAGATGAGGTTCCACTACTCACAGACTAGAATGGCTGAAATTAAAACCAATAACAATAAAAAAAGGTTGACTTTTGGAAATTTTATATATTTCAGGTGAAAATATAAAATGTTACTCTCACTTTGGCTAACTGTTCAGCAGTTTCTTTAATGTTAGCCATACACTTACCATATCATCTAGCAATTTCACTTTTAGGTATTTACCAAAGAGAAATGAAAATATATGTCAACATAAAAACATGCACATGAATGATTGTAGTAACTTTATTCATAGTATCCAAAAGTTGTAAACAATCCACGTCCATAAACTTGTGAATGGATGAACAAACTGGTAATATCCACACACTGAAATATTATATAGTAATAAAAAGGAACAAACTACGGATATGTTCAACAATATGAATGGATCACAAAAACATTAAGAGGGAAAGAGCCAGACACAAAAATGCATACTGAATGATTCCTTTTATATGAAAGTCTAGAAATGAAAATCGAATGTATAGTAATGGAAAGCATATCAATGATTGACTAGAGCCAGAGATAGGCTGAATTGTCTAGGATTGGCACAAAGAAAATTTCTAGAATGATGGAATTATTCTGAATGTCATTGTGGTGATGTTTACATTTGTCAAACTCATCACACTGTTCATCATAACGGATTCATCTTTCAAATGTAAGTTACGCGGCAATGGAGTTAACAAATTATAAAAATGTTGAAAATACATTTTTTAATCATCTCTTACTGTTATTTATTATTTTGAAGGGATGGAATAGTATAGGAAATAGACTTATAATGTTTTTAATTAGTAAGACCCTTTTGCAAAATGTATTTTAACATTGTTAGTACAAATAAAGTTCAGAAATATTCTTTTCTATTTAACATGAAAATAATTTGTGTGTGTGTGTGTGTGTGTGTGTGTGTGTGTGTGTGTGTATAATTTAGAAAAGATAGAGTTTCCTAAGTATTTTATCAAATAGAGATTACTTGATTCTTGGAAAAGAGCCGTAGAGCGAGTACAATTTTCTCTGAATGTTTTGGAAATCTACTTTGTGATGTTACAATGATTATTTTCCTGAATGTGTTACTGAGGTATTAGTCAAAAAGTGCTAATTTTAAACTATGCTTCCTTTTATTTCTTTTTATGATTTACTAACTGTTGGAAGACATCTGTTTTCTACTCAGAAAAGTGAAATATCAAAAACCTTTTATCTCCTAGAGTGTTCTGAAACTTCATTTTAAAATAACTCCTTCACTCCTCCAGAGTTTTTGTATCCTCCAGACCTAGTGCATCTTTTCCTTGAGAAGTTGAAATCATTCCATTCTAATAATAATTTGTTTGAAAACATCAATAACTTTAACCATCTGCTTTCCAATTCTCTAATCTGACCAGAGAAGATCTTAAGAAAAACAGAAATTTGTATTGATTTATTCAATGAGTATTTCTTTTTATAGGATTCATGCTCCTTGTTCAGTAGTCCTGTGTCTATATCTACTTCTTCAGAATCAGACCTGTGAAAGTACATAGATGTATACACATGGTTGTTTTCTTGTAACTTAACTGTCAAGTACATATATATTAGCTTGCTAAGACTTCTGTAACAGAATACCACACCTTGAGAAAGAGACATTTATTTTCCCACAGTCCTGGAGGCTAGAGTCAAAGATCAAGGGGCTTACAGGGTTGGTTTCTCCTTTCTCCTTGGGTTGTGGATATCCACTTTCTCACTGTGTCCTCACATGATCTTTCCTCTGTGTACTTACATCCCTAGTGTCTCCCTGTGTGTCCAAATTTTCTCAGTGCTACACCAGTTAGATTGGATTGGGGCACACACGGTGGACCTCATTTCAGCTTAATTACTTATTGAAAGGCTCTATCGCCAAATGCAGTCACATTCTATGGTAGTGAGAGTTAGTGCTTCAACATATGACTTTGGGGGGTGGGGCAGTTCAGCCCATAACAACACGTTACTCATCACTCCCTTCCATATGCTTCTCTAGCACCAGAAGACATCAATAGACCCCACAGTAAAAATGACTCATCAGAATATTCTGGGAGACCCTCTATGAAGAGTGAGAGCTCTGAGTGAATCATCTTCCTCCTTCTCAAGTATTGCTTGAATGAAAAGGCTACATTGATGCCAGGGTTATTTGCTTTGGCAATGCAGAAGCAAATTTTGTTATGCAAAGTTTGACACATGCTGCTAACTATGTGACTAACATCTGAGAGGAAATCATTATCACTTTACATAAACTCATTATAGAGCTTGAACACAATCTTATTCATAATATAGCCTGGTCAGTCATCACATCTTGAACTTTCAAAGGGAATTACATCTCTGTTGTACTTGCCTCCAGAATATGTCAAGTATTAAAAAAAAAAAAATTCACCTTCTGCAGTGTAAATTTTTGCAAGCATGTGGTTTACATTGAGTTGGTTTTCTCCTTCATCTGCTCACAAGAATTGATGCATTTTATTGAGTGTTTCATGAGTTCACACTGGAAAAGTATTCTTATCCGGAAACAATGACAACCAGAAGACAAGAGAAAGGGTTGCATTTTTGTCTGCAGATGAGTCCGTGTTTCAAAAATGAACAGAGTATCAGTTGGTACTTGTGAAAATAGAAATCAAAATTGTGTTTTGTTTTGTTTTTTTGTCCTTCTGTTTTCCTACATTGAAAACTATATGTCACCATCAAAATGGAAAAAAACTTCTAGATGTAACTGATTAACACTATAAGTTGAAGTTGAGAAGAACTTGTCATTGCCACTATAATCACAGCCTTGCCATGTACAAAACAAATGAAATAGGCATGACTCCTCTAAGGTAGTTTACACAGCATTGCATAATCCCCAAGGATCCTGGTGGGTCTGCTCCGTTTCTCATGTAGTGGAATTGAATGGCAGCTCTTGTTTGGCACATATTGGCCTTGTCCTGTTTCTGGCCTTGCCTTCTAGCTCTGTTTTTGTAGCACTGTAGATCTCTTGTCATATGTGAGCTAGTGACCACATTCATAGAGATCTCAAACTAGTACCTTATATGCCAAACTTGGCCTATAGATGGATTTTATTAGTCTAATGTAGTTTTAGTTCTTCAATTTATCTTGTATAAAATCATAAGATCGCACATAAAAATGTAGAAATGTGTGAGTCTGTTTTTCTAAATGACAGGTGTTGGGAATTTTCAGAAAATTGAACCCTGGTTTAAAAGCACGTACACATGTATATATATATATTTCTTGGCCACCTCTTACAGATTTTGAGATGTCACTCAAATGTCATTTGTCCTGGGAAGCGTTTGTTTTCTTTATTTCTTTTCTTTTTTATTGTTAATTTTATTGGGGTGACATTGGTTGGTAACAATTACATAGTTTCCAGGTGTACAACTTTACATTACATAGTCTATGTATTGTATTATGTGCTCGCCACCCAGAGTCAGCTCTCCCTCCATCGCCATATATTTGATGCCCCTCCCAACTCCCTCCTCTCCCTTACCAACCCCGCTCTTTCACCCACATTTCCCTTTACCGTCACGTATCCACCAAACTATTGACTGTGTCCCTGAGTTTTTGCTTCTTTGTTACTTTCAGTTTTATATGTTATATATATAATATCTATCTACTTAAAAGTAAAATGTTATAAAATTGGCAGTGACATTAATATTTCGGTAAGATAATTAATTTTGTAGGAAAGGATACAATCATCAAAAATATAAACAATATGCTATATTCTATTACCTAAAATGTATACAAAACAATACTCAACTAGTTTTATCAATGTGCTTCTGAAAGCTTTGGTAATTAAAAAATCAAAACAAAGATAGAGGGGAAGCCCGGATGGCTCAGTGGGTTAAGCGTTCACTTTGCAGCTCCAGGGACAGAGGATCGAATCCTGACACTGGCCCTGGCCCGTGCGGACCCATATGCTGAACTGGGGGATGCTTCCCATGTGGGAGTCCCCCATTTTAGTTCTTGCAGGGGTGAGCTTCCCATGTGTGGGAGGCCCCCCTGATTCAGCTCCCCAGCTCACAGGGGCATGCCTCCTATGAGGGAGGCTCCCAGCCCAGTTCCTGCCCTGCTTGGCCCCCGCCCATCTGTGTGGAATGAAACCCTGTTGAAAACTGATGACATATGACTATGGAGACTGCTCTGGGCTCTCCCCCTTCTCTCTGTCTCTCTCTGTAAAAAATAATAAAATAAATCTTAAAAAAACAAAACAAAAACAAAGGTAGAGTTTTATAAATTTATAAAAGCTTTTCCTTCCTTCCTTCTTTCTTCCCTGCCTTCCTTTAGCTTTTCTTCCCTCCCTCCTTCCCTTTCTTCCTCTTTCCCTCCATCCCTTCCTTCCATTAATTCATTCAATCTTTCCTCAGTTTTAAAATTTTATAAAAGCTTTTCTTTCCTTCCTTCCTTCCTTCCTTCCTTCCTTCCTTCCTTCCTTCTTCTTCCATTCATTCACTCAATCCTGTCTCTGATCAGTAAGTAAGAAATGATTCTCTTCTGTTTAGAAGGACTGTCCAAAATTTGTTGTGTGTGTGTGTAATAACTTTGAATAGTGGTGGAATGTATGGAGGTGTCATGCCTGTAATTATGATTAGTAGGTAAGTATGATTAGTAGAAAAATGCTATTTTGATGGAATACAACATGTATTAGATACATTCAATACACATATACCCACCTAACATGTACATACCCATACCTCCAACTAGTATTTCCATGTAGGAATTCTTGCTCAGCATGTTTTTGGAAATCTATGTTTTCTGAATTTTGAATCTTGAAGAAAATTAGACAGGAAACTGAAAAAGTAGTAAAATGTATTATAGTTTACATGTGAATCTGAAAGCTTAGCAGTCTACAGAGAGATGCTACTTGTTGGGAAAAAAGCCACCATTGTCAAGTTAAAAGCAAGAGCAAGAAATTCTGGCACAGAAGAATGGAAGGTTGGTGTTGACATTTCCAGGAAGCAGCACATGGATAGGAGCGAGGTGGTACCCATATATGTATGTATGGACCGACTTGTCACTGGTGCTCGGTTATAACTGTATGTTCATGGCCCTGTCTGCCAAACAGTGAGTTACTGTGGCAAACTAATATTAATAAGTTCAGCACATACTTTATATAAATCCTGTTGATGCGGTTCCAAGAAATAACAAGTTTTGGGAACAAAATGTGTACTTCAATTGGCAATTTTAACACCTGCCCATGATAAAAGATCTGAATATTATGTTACTCAGGTCCTGTGTAATAATTGCCATGAGAGTTTTCCATTATTTGAAAATTTGCTATAGGTGACAGATCTTAGTAAATGCCATTAAACAATTATTTTTTTAAATTTACTAAACAGTTGTAGAAAGATACCTATAATAATGAAGATGGAGAATGAATAACACTAGAAATATTTTATGACCAACCTAAGATTTCAGGAATTCCCGATACTTATCAGAAATTCTGATTTCTTGTTTCTAATTCTGAAGCTTAATGTCTGTTGGGAATTTGGAAACATTACCTTCCACTAACTTTAGAAGCTGTATGGAGTCAAAGTTTCTAATTTTCAAACATGTTTTGTGACCCTGATTCAGTGGCTCAACTAATAGTCTAATTTGTCAAATACGGAAATGGTGCAATAATTTTTATTCTGGGGCAAAACAAAAAAGTACTTTAAACGCTCAACATGTGTATATATGGGTGTGTATGTGTGTGTGTGCATGTGTAGGATATTAAATAGTTACTCTTTGGTAAAAGAGAAACAATGGGAATCGGCTAATTTTGAAACAATCTAGTATTCTTTCTATTTCCATATAAAATCAATTAATCTGCATTTAGAACCATGGATTGCTTATTCATTTTTAAATTTAATTATGGTAAAGTCCTTTGAAAAGTTTACCTGACCTTCCTTTTCTGGTCTGTTTACTTTTCCAGGGAAAGCAATTCTATGAGTACTGAGATCTATATTAAAGATTTCTAAAATCACCTACAAGTATAAAATTAAAGGACATTAAAAACCTGATTGTTCACACACTTGTAGTGATGATTCATATCTTATAAAGTTGCTTTGAAAGCCCACAGATCTTTCTGTACTTATAAAATGTAAATGACTTTTTTGCCCATGGGGAGATTAATAAATTCACTAAGGTGAAAAAAAAAATGAATCCTGTCTTCCCCAGTAAGAAAATTGCTCAAAGATTAATTTAGCCTGTTTAATTTAGCTCTCAAATGCTTCTCAGATTTCTAAAATATTTTTCTACCTACCTTGCACCTGGGGCATCAATTTGATTATTTTTACTTTTGGTTTTAATGTGCCTACTTTCTTCTGTATCAAGCTATTTTTAATTTTATTTTGTTTATTTTTCCCTTGGTTCTTTTCAGTTTTTAAAAGAAAATTATTGCTATTCATGTTTTGCTGATGATCTCCTCTTACATTATTTTGGGCTTAAAGCTGGAAGGAATTTGTTATAGATATCATTTTATTCCCTCCTATTTCCAGTCTCAATTCCCTCTCCCTTATACATAAATACACATCACCTGTGTTGATGAATGTGTGGTTCATTCAATAGTCGACACAGTGCTTTTTCAAAGATACTAACATTTTAAGTTGAGGAAGCCCATAACAAACCTCAAGACTTTAGTAACAAGCTCCTGGCTTTCAAGATCCAACAGTATTTACCAAAAGTGAAAGCCGTTTGAGTCAAATTCCACATTCCTTGTGTATGCCTTTTGTATCAAAAAATGCAGTTGCCTACCATTTCAGCACCTGTTTTAAACAGTGCAGTGGTTCCTCTGTCATTGTTATTACTCTTGAGGTCAACACTTAGTGATTTACTTCTGATATAATCATCTTTATACTACAAAATGCAATGTAAATGTAAAAGTTGAATGATTCTCATTGTTTACTACATTTTATTTTTTTCCTCTGATATTACTCTGGCTAAATTTCCTTATAAACTATGCCAGATTTTAGTTTTTACTTTATACTTGATAAAATTCATTTGCTTTATTTGACCTTCTTTGTTATATTTATACTTTGTAAATGATGAATGATTTTAACTTGAAATAATAGATATTTTTAAAGGAATGAGATCTAGCACCTTTTCTGCTTAAATGGCTCAGTCTTAAAGTAAATATTTACTTTGTTAAGAGTAACAGTAGAAAACAATAGTTTTGCTAAAAATAAATACAGTATGGTGTCTTTGTTGTAGTCATTTTGCTTGACTTAAAAAAATACATATATTTGATTCCCCCTTGCTACTCCCTCTCCCCATCTTTCCCGCCCACCTCCCCCATTACCGATGGAAAGGGAGCTGATTCTGGGTGGTGAACACATAATGTGATGTATGGACAATGTAATATAGAATTGTACACCTGGAAACAATGTAATTGATATCAATTAATGTTACCTCAATACATTTAACAAAAAAATTAAATTAAATTAAATTTAAATTTTTAAAAAGTATATAAATACCTCTATTAAAATTTTTTTTTATTAAACCTATTGGGGGTACATTGATTAATAAAATTATGTTTCCAATATACAATTATCTTAATACATCATCTGCATATTTCATTGTGTGTTCACTATCCAAAGTCAAATATTCTGTCAGCATACATTTGACCCTGTCCCCTTTCTACCTCCCCAACTCAGCTCCCCTTCTGGTAACTACCATGCATACATGTTGGCTGTGTCTGTAAGTTGTTCTTTGTTTGTCTTGTTGGTTGAAATACTGCCATTTGTGACAACATGATGGATCTTGAGAATATCATGCTAAATGAAATATGTCAGATGAATAAAGTCAATAACTATATGATTTCACTCCTATGTGGAATATAAAACTGAAAGTAAATTTTTTAACTTCAGAGATTTGATTAAACTTTTGATAAAATTTTGTGAAATCCTGGGCACTAATGACAAGGACACTGTAGGTGCTTACTCAAGATGTGAAAAATGTCCAATGGGACTTTTAATTTCAAATCTGTGAACTCATGAATCTACTATAAAATGAAGGAAAGAGTGATTAAGTTACAGTTCATTATTGAATCATTGCTTCAGGTCTTTTTTTTTTTTTTTTTGCTCTGCTTATTACATGCTGAGTAATTTTTGCAGTAGGGGTGAAGGGCAGATCACTAATGACTACAAAGGCACATGCAGGAAGGCGGAGTAGCTGACATCTTTACCTTTCCTAAGTGGCATTTGACTGCTGTTTATTACCATGGGGTGACACTCAACATTGATGACCCATCCTTAGGCCAGATGCTTCAGTTTATTGGCCACAGAATCTGATATTGCCTCCCCTCATGAAAAATGAATTTGAAGAGCAAGATGATACTGTTTCAATAAGACTAGGGGAAAGATGCAACCTATAAACGGTCTACAGAGTACAGAATAAGTAAAATGTTATGACAGGGAAAAATGTGTGTTGGTAACATAGCTTGACTCGTATTTCAAGAACAAAATTGAAACCATACTTCTGGAGGGTACAGATGGTGATGACTGGAAAGGTGTTCTGAAGTGTTACTATTTCAGAATGTGTCGTGCAGACCCTCTAATGCTCAATCACTTTCATGTGTAGGACCAATATATATCAAGAGGAAAAAGCAACTTTGCTCCTAAGTTCTAGATCGAAGGACTTAGAGGGAGAAGGAATGAAGAAGGCAAAATATTAAAATAAAAAAATATATAATTTTAAGGCAACATTAATGTTATACTAATAAAACATTACACACAATATAGAGCTAAAGTCCAATAATTGCATAAAGAAGTACAAATCATAAAAGTCTTGTTATTGGCGCCTTAACGGCAGAGTACGGTATGTGTGGCTAAGTTAGTTCTAATCTTTACACCACCTGGTACTTTATATAATTTAAAAAAGAAGTAGATTATTTTGAATCAAAGTCATTGTAAGTTTTTTATCTTAATATCAAAGTTAAATGAACTCCAGAGAATTAAATATCTCAGCCAAAATCAGGATAATAAAGTCTAATCTAGATTTCTAGTTCATTTTTGAGTTTTTAATTTCCTCTTTTTTGTTTTACTTTTATTAAAGCTAAACATAATTATTAAAAAAATATATATATAACAAAACATTCTCTTTTCAGGCAAAAGTGCCAGAAACTCATGTGCGATGATAATTTCTTGTAATGTATGTTTACATTAATGAAACTTAGATAAGAATTTAAATTCTACTTTTCCCCCAGTTTTGTTGAGAAATAATTGACATACATCACTGTGTAAATTTAAGCCATACAGTATGAGGGTTTGACTTATATGTATTGTGAAATGATTACAACAATAGAGTCAGCTAACATCCATCTTCTGATATGTAAACAATAAAAAAAAAAGGAAAACAGAAAAAAAATTTTTCTTGTGATGAGAACTCTTAGGATTTACTCTCTGAATTACTTTTCTATATATCATAGAGCGTCATATGGTACCTTATCCCTAGTTCTTATGTTATAACTGACAGTTTGTACCTTTTGATCACATTTCTTAAATTCCGTCTTCTCTTGCCTGCTGCCTTTTTTTCTGAGTTTGGTACCTTTTTCAAATTTTTATTTTTAAGATTCTACATACAAGTGAGATCATACAGAATTTGACTTTCTCTGATTTATTATTTTACTTAGCATAATGTCTTCAATGTCCATTCACATTGTTACAAATGGTAAAATTTTCTCATGTTTTAAATAACGGAATAAATCAGGGGGTGCCATAAAATACATACACATTTTAAGAGACGTTATCTATGTATTGCTTTTCAAATTTGAATTGAATTACAGTAGCCATATGTAGTATAATGTGTGTGCAAAAGATGGAGTTAATCAAATGAATGCTAGTGTCACCCTGGGCCAGGCAGGACAGTCCAAGAAAGTGACAGAAGCATGGTTGTTGATTGAGGAGCAAAAGACAATTTTGAAGTAGTATTTGAAAGTCAAGAACATTGTGGAAGTATAATGACAATGAAGGTGTGAGCATGCAACAGAGTCTCCGACATGTCTAACAATTGCACACATTTGTGATAAGTTTGAGACATACGGTCAATTGAAATGGCATGCACAGCAATACAAGTGGACACTGGTCAACGTTGCTCAAGCAGTAGTGCACCATAATCAGTAGTGTCTGGATACTGATGGTAATGACTTAGAGCACCTCTCGTAATTGCAGAAGTCAAGTGTGATTTGTATTGATCTTTTGTTACGGGTGTATATTGAGTATTACTATTTTAACACAGTTTTTTTCTATCTTAGAATGTGTATATTTAATTTTGACCTCTGTATGCATATAGATAATAAAACCACATCTTCTTTATCCCTTTCATTCATCAGCATGATGAGTGAAACTTGAATGGGCTCAGGGATACAGCTCAACTCATACTCCATGAACTTAGAGTTTTATATTGAGGGAATGTTTTAAAATTCTTCTCTGAATCTAGGCTGTGGAGGTTCTTTTTCAGTCAAAGCAGCCAGGTAAACACAGTATCTCCTATTTACCCTGAACTAGCACTGCTCCAGGAGGCTCCTGCCAAATGTGATTTGAGGGCACCGTGAGGACAAGGACTTTCTGTGCTTCATACTCTGTACTCCTGCTGGTGTTGGAATATGCTTTTACAATTCTTACATTTGATCTTACATTAGGTGCACAGTGAGTGCGTTGTTGAATGCATGAATGCATGAATGAATGAATGAACAAATGAATTAATAAAACACTTTCTCCACTTCCTTTGTAAAACTTTGTTTTATTGACTTCAGGTTTTCCATCTAACTCTGTCTGCTCCATCTCAGTGCTCTCTCTGTATGTGTATATGTGTGTGTTTATGTGTGTGTGTGTGTGTTCAATGCACACAGACACGCCTATGTTTCCTCCTTGTTCACTTGCCTATTAAATAGCTTTGCTCTTTAAACTTCAGTTTGTTTCTCTCCTAGGTCTTCCTCCCTACATAGGGAACTCACCCAGAAGAAGTATAGTTGTGTGGTTTCATATACCAAGTAGTCTCATGACAGCTGAATATATATATATCTGTAAACTTTTTTTTAGGGCTCTAGAACCACACAACTCTTTGCCAAGTCAATATATGCATTTAAAGTTTCATAAGAAAATCACACCATTCATGATTCAATGAGTGTCCTTATTTTCCAAATTTATTCACCCTTTCATGTTGCCTTTACCTATTCTCTGGACCCAAAATGTTTACCTAAGCATCCTGAATGATTTTTCTTCTCACCCAATTAGCTGCTGAGTCCTGTTGTCTATTTATTAATTCATATTCATCTGCTCTTTGCCACTATGTTGGTTCCTATCTTGATGACATCTTACTCACATTGCTACAATATCATCCTAACTGTCCCCTGCCTCCATTCCCACCTTCCTCCCCCTATCTTCCATGTTGCTGATAGAGGCGTCTTTTGAAAATCCAATACAATCATGTCTCTATTCTACTCAAATATCTTCATTATTTTTCTGTAAGATATCAAAGTAGGCTTTAACTCTTGAGTTTAGTATACAAGGCCTTCCACAAACTCACCTATCTCCACTTTTCAACCTGCATCTTCCACCACTGTGTCATAGGCTTCTGTAATATATACCTAAGTAATCACGTGCTATTTGTTTCATGCTTCCATATCTTCATTCATCCTGCTGTTTCTTTCTTCTGCTACTTCCCTACTGTTTATTTCCTTAAACTCTGTTCACTGCCACCTCCCTAGAAAAGATTTTCTCCTCCTCAACTCTACTTTGATCTGTATAATTGATATGCTCCCCTTTCATTCTCATTTCATTCGAAAAACCTAACACTTACCATACTGTATAATAATTTCTCTCATCTTTACCTCTTTGAAGACAAGTAACTCTGTATTCAACTCTGTATGCCCAGAATACATCACAGTGTCTGGCACATAGTAGACAGTCAATGTTTGCTGAGTGGATAACTGCACAAATTCATATCTGGGATTTAATTATGGTTTGGATATGAAGAAAAACATGATTCTGATAATGGACAGTTTGGCTCTGACCTATTGTGATTTTAAACACATCATTCCAGATATTTAGATTTCAATGATAAGATTAAAAGCATGCTATTGATATAGCTATGATAGTAAAGCAGGGTTATGACTTTGGATTTAATGTATCAAGTTTAGTGATTGTTTTCATTAGTCTTTGGGTTTTATGTTCATGTGAAACTTGGACTAAACTGAACTGCTTGAATTTCATTATGAAACTAAAGCTTGTATCTCCTCATATTAAACCTCAGTTTAAAACTCAGCAGTTTCAGAGGATCATTTCAGAAAAATGTCAATTCTTGCAGTTTTAGAGTTGAGTGACAGCCAAAAGTTTTAGCAAAACATCTGAGTAGAATTACTCACCGTTACTTCACAAATGGTGAATAAAGCATAGCAAAACTGAAAAGTAGAGATCTCAGCTACATTATTTTAGCTATAAATTAAATGTCTTTTAGATAAAAATTCTGATTTCAGGAAAATTTCTTATGACCTAAAATACTCACAGGGTCATCTAATGTTTTTGACCCACCTCTCACATTTTTATTATTTGTTCCTTTCAATTTTTCAGAGAACCTTTAAGTCTGACCCTGGTTTCCAGAATATTTTCACCTATTTGTGGTTTCATTTCCTTAAAAGAAAAGTGACTTAAAATAACTTACAGTGAGAAAAATAGAAAAATTGCTTAGCCTCTTTGTGTCTTATTTCTCCCTCACTGGCACTATAATGAGAGAGTTTAAGATGCAATTCTATGTAGGTATTTCAAGCTAAGAAATGTATTAATTACTGAAGAGAAAGCAGGTATACAAAAGATAATTTATCATTGGACTAAAAACTAAATTCTTAATATCCAGACTATCTCACTTGCCAAGTTTCAATGTGAAATTTTTATTATTCCTACCTTTGATCTCCCATTAAAAAATGCCTTATAGCTTTAATGTCATTTATAAGGTCTATGTAACCATGACTTACAATTTACATGAAAAGACTTTAAACTGAATTAATTTTATCTTCTGACAGATTTAGACTTGTTCTAATACTTTCTTTTTGATTGCTCACTAGCTTCTTTGTATCCCATAGAAAGTGTATAATTTAATATAAGGTCAATCTCCTTAAGGGACATATTTTACAGTGTTTTTCTAGTGTTGCTTAGTCTCACTTATTAACTTTTGTTGGCACCTGAAGCAGTGTTGACCAGTACAACAGACTAGAAAAGAAGCAATATGAATGTTCTCAAGAAAGCGCAGTGTACGTTATATTACTTAAAAAAATCACTACCCACATTCTTTGTAAGCTTTTGTTAAAAAGGCATGCATGCTTATTGCCCTGTGAAGGACATACATGAGCATCTGAATTAGAGGTTATATAATGTCTGTGAAATCACCCGTTTTAGTTGGAATACAGAAACCATACTAATAATTTCAAATGACAAAACATAATATAAAGGAAGGTTGGCTCTTAGTGTGCCAGTGTGAGATGCTCTGTGGACCTGATTTTTATTGAAATGGGTGAAAATTATTGAAAAAAAAACCAAACAAAAACCATTTAAAGCCTCTGGGCATGGTCTTCAGGGCATACAAATGAAGAAATATCTACTCAAGAAGAGCTATACATGATCTGTCAGAAAAGCAAGAGACTATGGTATTTCAACCACAACCACTCCCTCCCTCCCCTCTCCGAGCAGTCAAGAACACCAGGCTCCCTCTCCCTTCAGTTCTCAGTGGGAGGGACTCCTAGTAGGAAGAGCATGACATCAGCATTTCTCATCTTGCCACTAACTGCCTGTTTCTTGAGCTAAGTTCTGGATAGGTGCTGTTGAGAGGTGAGGGAACCCCTTCCTTTTCCCACTCACTACTCATTGAATGGAGACTCTATCTTGGGCTGGGAGCGACTGAGACTACTTAGACCATGATCACCTTCACACTGGCTGGTGAAACAGTGGTTCTATATGGTAAAAGGCAAGCCAAGAAGACCTTACGTGCTGCCCACCCCCCTCCCCTAAGCACTCAGCTCCTAGAGTTGCAATGAAAAAAAAAATGCAAACCAGGTAGTTCATAAGAGGTTAATATGCACAATATATTAAGTACTCATACAACTCAGTAGCTAAACATCAAATAACCCGCCTAACATGGGCACAGAATCTGAATAGGTATTTCTACAAAGAAATGATAATTTTTAATGAACTCATCTAAAAATAATTAAGACCATTTCCCAACTTATTTTATGATGCCCTGGTACCAAAACCAAAGTCATCACAAGTAAAGAAAACATCAATTAATGTCTCTTTTGAAAATATACAAATAACTTGTACAACTCAACAAGAAAAAAACAAGCAATCCAATTAAAAAATGGGCAGATGACCTTAACAGACACTTCTCTCATGAAGACATACATATGACCACCAGATAGATGAAAAAATGCTTCACTTCACTAGCAATTAGGGAGATGCAAATAAAAACCACAATGAGATACCATCTTACCCCTGTTAGAATGGCTATAATCAACAAGACAAGGGATAACAAGTGCTGGAGAGGCTGTGGACAAAAAGGAACCCTCATACACTGCTGGTGGGAATGTAAACTGGTACAACCACTATGGAAGGCTGTATGGAGATTCCTCAAA
>PVKE010008387.1:0-28335 GCA_004027555.1 Craseonycteris thonglongyai | reverse complement strand
GGAATGGAAGTACCATATGACCCAGCCATCTCTCTACTGGGCATCTACCCAAAAAACCTGAAAACCTTAATCTTTAAAGATGTTTGTACCCGCATGTTCATCGCAGCACTGTTCACAGTGGCCAGAACATGGAAACAACCAAAATGCCCTTCGATGGATGACTGGATAAAGAAGATGTGGTACATTTACACAATGGAATACTACTCAGCGATAAGAAATGATGAAACACAGTCAATTGTGACAACATGGATGGACCTAGAGACCATCTTATTAAGCGAAATAAGTCAGACTGAAAGAATCAGGAAACATATGACCTCACTTATAGGTGGAAAATAAAACTGAAAGTAACAAAGACACAGAGACCTATGGACACACTCAATAACTTGGTGATTGCCTGAGGGAAGGGGAGGAGGGGGGAAGGAGAGAGGGATGGGAGGTGGGAGATGGCACCAGCATTATGGACACACTCAATAGTTTGGTGGTTACCTGAAGAGAAGGGAGGAGGGTGGAGGGAGAGTTGTGGGGGAAGGTGCCAGTGGGCACCGGATATATGGTGGTGGATGGGGAGCTGATTCTGGGAGGTGGGCACATAGTGCGATGCATGGGTGATGTGATGTGGACTTGTGCATCTGGAAACTATCTAATTGTTACCAACCAATGTCACCCCATTAAATTTAACAATTAAAAAAAAAAAAAAGAAAATTATTTAAAAAAACAAAGAAAATAGATGCCAAAAATCATCAACAAAATACTATCAAACTGAATTCAGCAACATATATGAAAAGAATTATACACCATAATCAAGTGAGTTTTATCACAGGCATGCAAAGTTTGTTTAACATCTGAAAATTAATGTAATATAACATTCAATAGAACAAAAATGTTTTAATTATATGATTATTTTGATAGGCAAAGAGAGAGCATTCAACAAAATTCAATCTTTTTAAATGTAAACACACAGAACAAACAAGGAATAGAAGAAAATTTCCTCAACCTGATGAAGAACATCTGTGAAAAATTCACAGCTAATATCATAATGCTGAAACACTGGATAATTCCTTCATAAAATCATGAAAAAGACAAAGATATTGCTTTTATTTCTTTTTATTTTCATGAGAGAAGATATGAGAGAGAGACAGAGAGAGAGAGAGAGAGAGAGAGCGAGAGAGAGAGAGAGAGAGAGAGACAGAGAGAGAGAAGGGGGAGGGCCCAGAGCAGTCTCCAGAGCAGTCTCCAGAGCTGTACATCATTAACTGTGATATAGTTTCATTCCACACAGGTAGATGTGGGGCCGGGTGGGGCAGGAACCGAACCGGGCACTGCCTGCATGGGAGGCGAGAACCTTTGCTGTGAAGCTCAGTGGTTACCAGTTGTGCTGGTGCAATTCAGCGTATAAATTTGCATGGGCTGGGGCTGGGATTGAATCCTCTGACATTGCAGTTGCAAGGCAAGTGCTCAATCTATTGAGCTATCACAGTGTCCTTGATTGCTTTTATTTCAACATTGTACTGGAGGTTTTAGTCAGGGCGATTAGCAAAAATAAATAAATGAATTGAATTAAATTAAATCAATCAATCAATTAAAGCTATCCTGATTGGAAAGAAGTAAATTTTATGTATCTATATTCAAAGATGACATCATCTTCTTTTAAAAGATTTATTTTATTGTTTTTGACAGAGAGAGACAGGGACAGAGAGAAGGGGGAGGGCCCAGAGAAGTCTCCATAGTTGTAAGTTATCTGTTTTTGACATAGTTTAATTCCACAGGTGGGCGGGAGCCACTCAGGGCAGGAACCGGCCCAGGGACCTCCCGCATGTGAGGTGCGCCGCCATGAGCCAGGGGCTTTCCACATGAGAGGCACACCCCAACGGGAACCAAAATGGAGTGGGAAGCACAGCCCAGTTCAGCGTATGGGTCTGCGCCAGGGCTAGATCCTTGGTCCCTGGGGCTGCAACAAAAACTCAACCCGAGGAGCCATCCCGGCTTCCCCAACATGATCATATATATAAAATATCCTAAAGAATCCTCTAAAAACTATAAGAATTAAAATAAAAAGAATAAAAATTAAAGAAAAAAATATTTAGAAAATGATGAGAAATAATAAAAGACTTTAGTGAGGTTTCCAGATACAGTGTCAATACACAAAAAAACAATTTTATATGTCTGCACTCACAATAAAAATCCTGAAAATAAAATAGACATATAGCTCAATGGAATAAATTGAGAGCCTAGAAATAAAACTATTTCCAGGAAGCTGATTTTTGACAAGGGTTCCAAGACCATTCAAGAGAGAAACTAGTAGTTTCAACAAATGGTAGGGACCACAGAATAGCTAGCTGTATGTTTAAAAAAAAAATTTGGGTTGGTTCAAAAGTAATTGCAGTTTTGGACCATGAATTTTAAATCACTGTATAACAAGTAAGTTGGATACCATATGAAAATTAACTTAAAATAAATTAAAGACCTAATTGTAGTGTAAAAACTATAAAACTCTTAGAACACAACGGGTGTCACTTGTCATGACTTGGATATGGCAAAGACTTGATACTTAAATGTTATAGAATCATAAGCAAGAAAAGAAAAAGGGATTTTTGTACATCATCAAAATTTAAAACTTTTGTGCTTCTGAGCTAATCCAGAAAATAAATTTTTAACTAGTAGAATGGGATAAATTATGAACAAATCATATATTTGTCAAGGGACTTGTATTTAGGGTGTTTAAAGCACTCTTATAACTCAATAATAAAGAGATAAATAACCCAATTTAAAAATAGGGAAAGCTATTGACTCTGAGCAATAATAATGTGTCAGTATAGGTTCACTGATTGTAACAAACGTACTACTCTGGTGCTAGACGTTAATAGTGATGGCAGGGTATGCATATGTGGGGCTAAGGTCAATGTGGGAAATCTCTGTGATTCCTCTCAGTGTTTCTGTGAACCTAAAATTGCTATTAAAAGAGGGCTATTAAATATGTTCTCACTAGGTGAAAAATCTGAATAGACTTTTCTCTAAAGATGGTAACAAACGTGAAAAGAAGCACCACATCTTTTGTGGTATATACATATTTTACCACAAATACAAAATTATAAAATATCCAAAAACTCTCAGCTGTGGGCAACTGAAACTCTATTTTTTGTCTTTAAAAATATGTTGCACAAAAGAAAAAGAGACTAAAAAATATATATATGCTCCAGATAAGACATTGCATTGAAACACTGGACAGTGAGGATGATAACTATGGATGAGTATTTCATGAAGGGTATTCTATGTGTATCTAGAATATAGGGAACCACATAGCAAATATTACCGGTGTTTATTAAACAGCGTTCAAAAAAGAAGTTCTATATGGAGAGCTGATTGTGCAGCTTTTAGAGAAATTCACTGTTTCATAAAGCAGAAAGAGTTGATCAGTCTTTTCTGGAGCCAATAATTAATTACCGTGGTCACAAAGTAACTTTGGGCTTTACATTTTTAATGTCCCAATAATTTGAAGTTCACTATCAGTAGTCTGGCAATGTATACATATATTCTGATAAACAAATGAGTTAGAATATTAATTTATATATTAGTTACATATGACTTAATTCCTGAAATGATGCATAACCACAGAACAGGTCAAAGATACCTTTTGCAGTGTGGAACCCTGGAATTTGGTGACTCCTAAGGTACTCTGCCATGACAGGTACCAACCTCTTTTTTGCCATGATGTTTTAGGTGTGAGAAGAATCAAGAGGACACAGTCTCAGGCTGAATTTCTTTGGTTAAGTGATATCACATTGTTTTTAGAATTATGTTTTATTTCATGTATACAAGCATAAGATAATATTAATAGATATTTATTGAGTATTAAATATGTGCCAGGTGCCTACATAAGTGAGATTAGTCACCCCATTAATGCTACAGAATCATCATAAAAGTGCTCTGGAGTTAGGCACTACTATTAAGACTGACAATGATAAAACTATAATATTATCATCTCCATTCTAATGATGACCTGTAGGATAATATTAGGCAGAGAAGATTAGGCTCCATGTCACATAGCTTGGAAATGGGAAGCCAAAAATGTGACCCTTGACTAAGGCTACTCTAAAGATCTAGAATAAGACCAAAGTCAAAGTTCATACTACTAGAAAGTGTTGTTGAGCCTACATACATATATTTAGCTCTAATATTCAAAGCTATTTGCTTGGCAAAAATATATAAATGCAAATGTACTTAACTACATACTTGTATAAATTTGAGAAGTGGTTGAGAAATTTGTGGAACGAAGGGCAAGATGGGTAAAAAAAAAAATATTATTTTTTCTTTTCAATATATTTACCCTTAACCCTAACATACTGTTCAGATTTTTCAAAAAGTTTATTTATACCCTTGAAAAAAATGTTTGTTTCTGCTCTCAAATTGTAGCTTTAACCTCTTCATCATCTGTAAATTTCTTCTCTCAAAGCTGTTTTTATTTTATTTATTTATTTTTAATATTTGGAAACAAATAATAAGCAGATTGAACCAGGTCTGGACTGTAGGGAGGGTGGTTTAACATTTGGAAACTAGTCATGAAGAGTAGTAGCTCAATGCAACATTGCTCTTGTGCATGGGCAGGTTGATGTGCAAAAGCGGCACCCCTATGGTCATTTTCCTCTTTTCTCCTTCACAGATTCTTTTAACTGTTTCAGCAGACTGCAGTAGTGTTCTCCAGTTACTGTGACACCCTTATCCTTGTAATCAATCAGCAGGATACCCTCCACATCCCAGAAACAGTAGCCGTGATTTTTCCAGCTGATTGTGACACTTGAATTTCCTAGGAGGTGATGTGCCTTTTTCGTGCCACTGCATGGACTCCTGCTTTAACTCAGGCTCAGAATGATGAACCCAAGTTTCTTCTCCAATATGACAATGTGGTTGAAAACTTCATCTTTGTTGTCTCTGCAGAGGTCCAAAAAATGTGAACACTCAATGCACTGTTGGTTTTGAAGTGGTGTGAGCATTCTCAGTACTTATCTTGCACTGACTTTTGACGACCTTAGGTGCTGGTGGAGACTATTCAAAATGGTTATAGGTGATACTCCAGCCATTTCTGCAAGCTTCATTTTATTTAATCTGGCATCTTCCACTACAAGTTTTCAACTTTTTGACAATGTCTGAGGAAGTGGCCTCAACAGGGCATCCCAGACACAGGTTTTCCTCAATCAACTCTCTGGCTTGCTTATAAAGGCTATGAAATTTGTAAAGCATGGATTTCCCAAAGCAACAGTCCCCATAACCACTACCATCTCTTCCAAAATAGTTTCAGGTGTTTTTGCTTGTTTTGTGAGGAACTTAATGATGGCACAAAATTCAATTTTATTCATACTTGGGATTTTCTTTCACATGCTTCTTTGGCAATATCTGAAAGAATACAGATGCAAATAGGCTGAAATTTGACACATACATCAATAAAAAGTCACACAATCAAACTGTGTACACTAGTACTCCTCCATTTCCAATAAACCCCTCCTACTTCTGCAAATTTCTTGACCACCCCTCATACCAAAACCTAAACAAAATAAGTTAAGAAAAATAATTTAAATAATTCTGCCGTCCATTGTATGTGGTGATGATGGAAAGGGTGCTGACTGTGTTTTCCTCAGTAATTTTATGTGGCCATGGGCTTCTCATGATATGAACACCCATCCTGTTATGATTCTAGTGTTTAGTAATAAGTATTTATCTTACACATCACACTGGAAAGAAAATTACTTCTTCAACTCATACATATAAAAAAAATCAAGGTTATTTGAACATGTGGGATTTTCACTTTATTTACTTCCTGTTTCTAAGATGTATGCATTTGTATATGTACCCATATATTTGCAAAGTAGAAATATACAAATTTAATAATGTAAATTACATTGCTCTTCATGTAGAGATAGCTTTTCTCTTCTGTAGGAAGGAACAATTAGCAAAATCACAGACATTAATTCCCTTTAATATCTATTATAAAAAATAATTATCAACTCAAGTAAGACATTATACATTGACTACATATGATAATAGGTGAATATTGATATAGTCTGATTCTGTATTCTAAATGTCAGGAAGAGAAATTTAAATACTATCATGTATTGGCAGCCTCTAATGAATATAATGAAGGCATATAATTTCAGTTAAAAGTGAAGAAAAGCTTGCATTGAAAAAAATAATTCATCTTTTTTGTCCATAGAACTGATGTTTAATCTTTACCTACTGCCTAATTCATACTAGAATTTTGCATTTTATACCTACACTTGTTAAAATAAATTATTTATATTAAAATTAATTATAGTTTAATAATTAAGGTTTGAATTTTTATGCTGTCATATTTATAGCAGTCTTAGTAAAAATCAACAATTTATAGTTATTCAGTCTCATTATATTTAAATAAATAGTTATCAAAAATTTAAAAATAAAATGTTTTACTGAGCAGTAGTAGGCAAGGGACAAAAGGAAAATAAAGTATTAGATTGTAAGGGGGTCAGAAATAATACTTAATGAGTTCTTACTCTGTTTAGAGATAAACATTGTCCTATTTTATTCTTGACAATTGTGCTACTTGGACATTATTTACCAAATGCAAAATCTAATCCACATAGAAATGTGAAATTTCTTTGAGGTGCCTGAACTGAATGACTCATGTTCTTAATTCAAACAATATTTTTTCTCTATTATCACTATTCCATTTTTCTAGAATCCCAATTATTTGCATGGTGTATATTCTTGTTCGATCCTTCAAGATAGAAACACTCCCCCTCCCCCCATAATGCTTATTTCTTTGTCCCTTTGTGCTATATTCTGGGAAAGTTTTTTAGTTTTATTTTTTGGTTCACTAATTCTTTTTTCAGACAACTCTCATTCTAATATATTGTCTAACTAGATCATTGAGAGTTTAATTTCAAATTTATAATTTCTTTCTAGATGTTCAGATATTAAAAAAAATAGTGCCTTGTTCTCATCTGATTTTTTATCTGTTAGCTTTTATTCCCGTCAACATATAAAATATACTTATATGATATCATGTATATTATATTTTCTTTTTCTGAACTTTTGGGTGTCAGTTTTTTCTATTGTTCAAAAGTGATTCACTTTTACTTGTAGTGGCTTTTTTCTAAAGAAATTTTACTATTATGTTAAAAAAGTTATCATATAATAATACTATTATTATATGAGGTGAGGCCTGGGTCCAGAAAGGATTTGTATATGTATGTATCATTGGTCGCAGGTAAACTTTATAATTTTAGGGTAATTTGTAAATTTTAGATAACTAACCCAAGCAGGTGAGGTAAACCCCAACCCATAGAGGAAAACTCCAGGGCTGTTAATTATCAAGGGTGATTATTTCTAATTTACACTGCAGGTCCAGAAAAACACATTTCTTATACTGAGTACCCTATATGTTTTTCTCAGCCCACCACTTTCTTTGTTAATCTGAAAAATACACTCACACTCAGATACCCACACATAAATATAACACATGGTTATGTTCTAAGGAATGTATAATTTATTTGGAAAGCAAGACTAATAATCATTAAAAATTAAGTATAGGTAAGTGCTATAATCATTCATAGCTTAAATAATCTGTGTGATGTTCACGGTCTTATTGCCTGACTGAAAGGAAAGTTCGCTCAATACAGAAGTATTTAAAGAACACTGTATAGAAGTGTGAATTAGTGTCTCTCTTAGTCTCTTAGTTTAGGCTGCTAGTCTCACTACATCTCTTTTTCCTGAGGAGCTCTTCCTTCGCAGCATTCCCTTCTTTTGCTGTTTCTTAAATATTAGTTATCCTCAGGAGTTTGTTATTGTCCCTACTCTTAGTCTACGATGCCTATTCTCCTCTGGAAATATTGTAGGCCATGTGGTTTCATTTTATCTGTATTTTGAAAACTGGATTTGTTACATTAGATATATCTGTTTGGGGGTTGTAAAGACTTTGAAGAGTCACAGATGTTGATGTCTTGTAGATTATTGAAAATATCTAGAGTTTGAAAAACTCATGAGAAAAAATTTGAAGATATAATATGGAAAATTCTTAAGTAAAGTCTTAGAAAAAATGAGAGTGAGCCATTGAAAGAGGTTGAAAATAGGCAAATAATTAGGAAAGGCCTAGCAGTAGGCTGGTTAAAAAAGGTGAGAATATGAAGTAAAGAAGATGGATGCAGAGTGGGATTTGGAAGTTAAGAAGTTTCTGATGACCTTTGATATTTGTAAAGTGATGAGAGAAAAGTCTAATCTTCAAGGGAGCAGTGGTGAATGAGTGATTCATAGAGAAAACACAGACTACCCTTTTTAGATGTTTGAAAGTGAGATAAAAAATAAGAGCAACACTCATGTTCATTTTCTTCACTTCTACTATTACACAGCTGCTATCACTGTTATATGCACAATGTCTGGTAAAATACATATTAAACAAATATTTGCTTAATAAACAAATAAATGATTCTGATTATAAAGCAATGTGAATGATAGGGACATGGCTTATAGTGAGGGGAGAATAGTGTGAATATAAGTATTCACACTTTCCTTTTAAAACTTCAAAACTTTAATTTTAGTTGTCTACATATGTATTTTTCTTTTTGATTCAAGAAATCCAAGAAAAGACAAGTGGCAAATATTTTCACCTTTATATTGGAGAATTAAGTTATTTATAATAAAGCATCATGTTTTGTTAAAGGTCCTAAAATCAATAATTAATACTATTAGAAGTCTACCTGAAGATCAGTATTCTACACTTAAATACCTCCTCCAACAGATTAAAACTAAGAAATAAATGTGTGTGCATGTATGTATGTATGCGTATGCATATAAGGTATATTTAAAATGTTGGATTAGTAATGTTTTATATCATTAAAATTTATATTAGAATGTGTACACATTTTATCTAAAATATTTTTTCAGGAGTATTTGCTCTTTCCAAATTCTTTTTATTATCTCATATATCCAAAGTCATGAACTTGTAACTTACCGGTATATCAGGAATCAGTATCTGAAGCACAGATTTTAAAACAGTGAATGGAAGATCATATAATTTATACTTCTATTCCTGAGAATAAAGAATAGATGCAAGGAAAGAAATGGCACAAAACTACTTTTTCCTAATACCCACCCTAAATACAACCAAATATGCTTGAGATATTTTACTAGACAATTATAAAAGAACTGTGTAAAGGAGAAAGATGAAAGTGGACTCGCTTTACACCTTAAAATGTAAATAAATGTTTTATTGCTTATACATACTAGACCAGAGCCTTGCAACTTGTAACCAATAGGCATAGACAGAACCAACAAAAACACACAATAAACACTTTGTCTTTCTGGCCAAGTGATCAGAAACCCAGAAACCCAGTAGGGACTTGGTGGAGAGACACATACCAAGTGTCAGTAATTGCCCAGTTTACTCACAACTCTGGCCAAAACAGAATCTCCGAGGGCCTATCCGAATGAAACCAACTTTTGCTGACAGCAGAAGACCTAATATATGATGACATTATAGAACTAGAGAGGACTGCCAGAATCTACACATTAAGCCAAATGAGTGTGACTACCTGCTGAAACAGAGAAATTAAATAGGATCAAATGTCAATGAACATAATATTAAAAATATCTGAGATACACAAATAATCACTTGTCATATAGAGAACCAGGAGAATTACAGCTTACGTGAGAAAAGACAATCAACAGAAGCCCACACTGAGATAAATCAGATATTGAAATTATGTGAAAAGAATTTAGAGCATCTATAATAAAATCATCAACTGATAACTAAGAACTAAAACAAAACAAACAAAAAAACCTTAGGAAAGAATAGACATCATAAATATAAGAGCTATGGACAGAAAGGATAATTTTGTAATCATAAGAGGTTCAATTTACCAAGAAGATAACACAATCCTAAATATGCACGTACCAAACAACAGGGAATCAAAACACATGAAACAAAAACTAATAGAGCTGAAGAGAGAGGTAGACAAATCAATCATTATTGGGAACTTGGACACCCAACTATCAGCAATTCTTAAAACTATAAGACACAAAATTAGCAAAAACATAGATAAACAGCAAAAGCATTAGCCAGCAGAATCTAATTACTATCTTTACAATATAGCAAAATAAATAGTTTTTCAAGTGTGATGGAAACTTCACCAAGATAAACTATATCCTGGGTCACAGGCCAATCTTCACAAATTTAAAATATTTAAAATTATGTATAGTGTGTTCACTGACCGTAATGAAATCAAAGTAGAAATAAATGTAAGCCTCTAGTAACACTGACAAAGGTAAAATGACAGAAGATACACATCAATGTTGAGCGTGAAACAGATGACATTAATACAAATTCTGCAACTATTAAAATGTTAGCAAGGAAATACTATGAATAATTTTATCCTCATAAATTCAACAACTAAAAATAAGTCGACCAATTTCTTAAAATCACTATCTATCAAATCTTAGTTAAAATTAATAGATAAACTGAATTTCCCTAACCATAAAAAATTAACCTTGTAATTCAAAATTTCTCCCCCAAATCCACAGTTCCAAACAGCTTCACTGGAGAATTCCACCAAACATTTAAAGAAGAATTAGCAAATTCTGTATAATTTTTTCCAGGTAATAGAAGAGGAGACAGAACTTTCCAATTTATTTTATAAAGATAATATAACCCTGTATTGAAACTAAAGAGTACAAGAAAATAACATTGCAGATTAATATTCTCATGAATTTAGATATAAAAATCCCCAACAAAATATTACTAAACAGGATCCAACAATGTATGAAAATTTTGGACAATGATTAAGTAGAATATATTTCATTTATTAAGATTGATTCAAAATTTGAAAATCAATCAGTGTAATCCACTACCTCAACAGACTAAAGAAGAACGATATAATTGTGCTAATGATGCAGAAAAATAATTTGACAAAATTCAAAATGCATGCATTCTCTGTACATTATGAATAAGGAAAGCCTAGCTCAACTTGAAAAAATTCATCTGTTCTAGAAACTATGGCTAACATTACTGAATACCTACTGGTAAAAGCATAAATGCTTTTACCCAAGGCTAAGAACAAGGCAAGTATGTCCACTTGCGTTATTCTTATTTAACATAATACTGAAATTTTAGACATTGTGTGCAATAATGCAAGAAAAAGAAATAAAAGGCATATAAATTGGAAAAGAAAAAATAAAACTATCCTTATTTATGAACAATGTGATTGTCTATGGGACTGTAAAAAATTATCAAGAATCAACGAAAAGTTTTTCTTGAACTAATAAGTGAGTTTAGCTAGGTCATAGGCTACAAGATCAATTTACAAAATCACTTATACTTCTCTATACTATCAATGAGTATGTGGACACTGACATAAATAAAATATTATCTACCATTATACAAAAATGATTCAGTGTAAATGTAACTAAACATGGGAAGAACTTGTGTGCTGATTCCTATAAGACACTAATAAAATAACTCAAAAGAAGATTGGAGATACATACCGTGTTCATAGATTACAGGGCTCAGTATGATAAAAATGCCAGTCTTTTCTAAACGGATATATAGATTTAACACAATTTCTGTCATAACCCAAGCAAGGTTTTTACAGATATAAAAAGCTTATTCTGGGTTGCTGGGATAGGTCAGCAGTTTGAAAACTTGCCTTGCACCCATGAGGTTTGTGGATTGAATCCTGGTCCTGGCTCATGCAAACCCATATGCTGAACTGTGGCACAACTGGTAACCACTGGGATGGTTCAGTAGTGAAGGTTCTTGCTACCCATGAGGGAGGCCCCCAGTTCAGTTCCCACCTTGTGTGGCCCCACATCCACCTGTGTAGAATGAAACTATGTAACAACTAATAATGTACAACTACGGAGACTGCTCTGGGTTCTCTGTCTCTCTCTCCCACTCTAAAAAAAGAAAAAGAAATGAGATTGGCAGAATTTAGTTATAAAACTACTACAGTAATCCAGTTGAGAATTAGGCAGAATCTAGCATGTGATTGCTAAGGATGGTAAGAAAGGGACAAATCTTTATTGGGCAACTGTTATAGAAATTGGGCAATATAAAGTTATTTAAACAGTGCTGATCATGTGGGCCCAATTTAATGGTAACATTTGTAAACTAGAAAATAAACACTAGGTTTAGCAATGAAACACAACAGCAGATATTTGTTGATACACTAGTGATTAAGCATTAGGAAAGTAATCTTTTGGTTTGGTGGAATCTCTAACCGTGAAAAGAAGAGACATAAAAAATATAACAAATTTTGTCTATATATTTTATCAGAATTCAAACTGACTGAAGAGTTAATAGACTGATAAATTGTCCTACCAAGATTAAATTTTCTTTGTATCAGTAAGACTTCTTTATAAAATAGTTCTTCATATCCTGAAGACCAAACTGGTCTCTGTTGGACACTCATCCATTGCTGAACTGATCAGCAGCTCCCAATCAAATATATCCTGTCCCTAATGGACACAGGATAATAACATATATCATTAAAAGAACATAATACAATAAGATGAACTGATCCTATGGAACTATGAAGAAATAGAACTTAGGGAATGGAAGAAATTCATTCAGACCAGCACTGTTATTTCAATGGCCTCTGCTTTCACTTTAAAAAGAACTGACCACCCTGCAAGGATTAAAAATGAGAGTTGTAGTTATATATATATATATATATATATATATATATATATATATATATATATATATATATATGGGGTTTTTTTTCATTCATATATATATATATATATATATATATATATATATATGAAAAGTGTGAGAGGTATTATAACTATATTACTGGTTCTCATACCTTGGTGTGTTTCAGGATTACCTGAGAGATTTGTTAAAATACAATTTCTTAGGTTCACCCCTATCCTCACCCAAAGATCCTGATATGTTAAGTCTGGAGTAGAACATGTAAATTTGCATTTTTACATTTTCCAGTCCCCACACACCTGGTTTATTCTTATACACTGTAAAGATCATTTGGGAAAACACTTCATGAAACACAGGATCGAAGCACACACATCATCATGTTGCAGAAGGAAAAGAGTCTCAGAAAATTGAGGCAACCTCTCCAGCATCATACAGGAGTTAGCCTGATATATGTTGATTTAAGCATCACCAGTACGTTGTCCTGTTCATCTTAGTCCACACAAAACATGACAGTGGCATGCCAAGGTGATAACATTTCTTTCTTTATGATTTCTGTGTTGATCTGTAAAGTCTTTGATACATTTATTGCTAAATTGTGGAATCGAATCTTGTCCATGCCGTGGTTTGATGTGAAGTCAATGTGGGCCCAAGAAAGGAACATTAGAAGGAGACAACATTACACCCTTTGTTTTCCCATAAATACACCTCAGACTTATGTTCTCTTCTCTCTCTAGTAGTTGCTTAAATCTTTGCAAATTGGATGATGATGGTTTGATAAATAAATAAATAAATAAATAAATATATATCATGCCCTTTCCTTTATAGGCATCCTCACTTTTCTACCACTTTTCTTATTAGATTAAAATAACAAAAGCATTTGTTCATAGCAAAAACACAGATGTCTCATGGCCCAAAAAAACTGTGGATAGAATATTACATTTTTCTAAAGCCTGTTTCTTATTAAGCCAGACTTGATTGGTTTTAGACCCAAGAGACATCGGCCAGTGCTTATTTCCATGGCTGCCTTAAAGTTATATTCCCCCAGAATCTTTCCCTTTTCTATTTTCTCTAGGAAAAGTAACCGAAGGAACACATTTTCAACCTTGATGCTATCTCCTAGGAGGTTAGAAGAATCAGTTAACTTTTTCCTGCATTTGGACTGTCAGCTTCAATATTCTCCTTGATATTACTTTATTTTTTTAATCACAGTCTCTAAGCAATAGCAAATTTTTATTCATGCACATGATGACGGTGATTTTCTAGATAGAGTTTTGTGCTTTGGAACTTGAATTGCAATGCAATTATCTTCCCTTTTTCACTCTTGCTTTCCAGGGAGATAACCCTACAAATTTTGATTTTCTAGACATAGTGGTCTTCTTTGAATTGCAAATTTTTCATTCCTTTATATTTTTAGGCTAAAATTTTTATATTGCAAAAATGCATTCTTATAGATTTATATACACACATACGTGGCCATGTACATTAAACTATATATATCTATTTTATTCAAATATACAGATTAGTAATAACACCTTGCTCAGCATTACCTTGAAGGCTTGTCTAATTTCAATATTGCAGGTACATTGTAACACAAGAAAACATCTCTTCCAATCCTTTTCAAGCTCTGACTGGTTAATTTACCATGTCAATCAATGACATTGTCACAATTCAAATGAGTGCATTTATCCTTATGATTAAAGTCAAATTTGAATATTAGTTAGGATGTTAGACTAATTTTAGAAAGTGGTGAGAGGGAGGATAGTGGATTATTGACAATGATATTTCATATTATTAAACTCAGAATGTTAAAATTAGAAGGAACTTTGGGAATGCACCTAAATTATTGATGCTTTGTAAGAATCTGATAAGTATGGCTTTTCCCCCCTCCTGCCCCCAAATATATACAGTGTTACCACACACGCGCGCGCGCGCGCGCACGCGCGCACACACACACACACACACACGCACACACATGATTTTGGTGAAAATTTTAGTAGGTTTTCTGTGTATTAATTATTCTGGTTTAAAATGCCTGAGTAGTTTCAGAACTTATAGATGGATTCATTGCATCTAACACAGTGCTTAGCATATAGTACGCATGCATTACATTGAGTAAATAAATGTTTGATGAATGAATAACATTTGTTTTTCAGAAAAGTAAAAAATTTTTCTTTTATTCTCTTCTCTTTTTTCTTTTTTTCTTAAACCCCAGAGTTCTAATTGTTAAAAATGAATTGAAATTTATGTCTCTGTAAATAGAACTGTAAATTTCTACCTCTTGTATAAACAAATAAAGTATGAGTGTATTTTTTATTTAACTTAACTGTGGCAATATTTAAATATAGTTTCTATGAATCACCTCAATTTTCCAAACTGAGCTTATTCTTAAAATATCTCACATATTACATGGTTTCCTTAATAGTTCATGATTCTAATTACATAATTATAGTTCCCTGAAAACTTTCTATATCTCCTTCTTAAACAGTGAATCAGAAGGCAAAAAGCTCTCCAGATTGTACTGTAGTCAACAAAATAGAACAATTACCAATTTTAACCTGAACATTTTACTTACATTTACATCCATCTTTTCCATACATGGATAGAGATTTATGGCACAGTAATATAAAAACACTCACGTCTGGGACCCTATTCTCTTTGCTGAAGGTAAATGTAGACCTAGGATATGAATCTTCAAAGACGTTCTCTGTACTTCGGAAAGTCAGTGTCTCTTTAGTCAAACTACTTGATCTAAAATAAACAGATTTTAAACATCTAAAATTGTTCAACAATAGAAGGATTTAAGTGGATGGAACATGGAAAATTTTTTCCAAAGTCTCAATCAAGCCTTTTAATTCTTAGGTAGATGTTCATCATCCTTATAACTTCATGGTAGAAACATACTTGAGACTACCTAAATATTGAAGAGAAGTCTTTTGAACACAACATGTTGTAACCCCACTTTTGACTGACTCAATTCATAACAAACGAATATTATTTATCTTTTGGGTTCATTGAGCTTCTAGAATGTGTAAATTTATATATTTTTATCAAATTTGGGAAGTTTTGGGCCACTCTTTCCTCCTCCTTTTCTCTTTTTTTTCCCTCTGGTATTCCCATGTTGCATACTTTGGTACACTTGATGGTGTACCATAGGTTCCTTAATCCCTGTTAGGTTTTTATTTCTTTGTGCATCTCAAACTGGATGATTTTAGTTGACCTATCTTTGTTTGCTGACTCTTTCTTCTGCCTGTTCAAATCTACTGAAATTCTATAATGAGTTTTTCACTCCAGTTACTGTCCATTCAGCTTCAGAACTTGTTTTTAAAAATAGGGGAAGCCGGGATGGCTCAGTAGGTTGAGCTCTCATCTTGCAGCCCTGGGGTCTGAAGATCAAATTCTGGTCCCGGCCTATGTGGACCCAAATGCTGAACTGGGGTGTGCCCCCAGTTTGGTTCTCAATGGGGCAAGCCCCATATGTTGGAGGCCCTCGGTTTGTCGTGCCTCTTGTGCAGGAGACTCCCTGCCAGTTTCTGCTCTGCACAATCCTGCGCCCACCTGTGGAATGAAACTATGTAGAAAACTAGTGACATGTAACTATGGAGACTGCTCTGGGCCCTCCCCCTTCTCTCTCTCTCTGTCAAAAATAATAAAAAAATAAATCTTAAAAACTAATTTCTATTTATTTATCAATATTCTTTATTTATACATTGTTATTCTAGTTTTCTTAGGTAGTTTTTCTTTGTTTTCTTTAAATCCTGGATCATATACATACAAAACTGTTAATTGAAAGTCTTTTCTCTAGTAAGTCCAATATATGTGCTTCCTCCTGCCCAGTTTCTATTACTTTCTTCTATGAAATCACCGCACTTTCTTATTTTTTTGCTTGCTTCACAATTTTTGGTTGACAATTGGGTAGTTTGAATATTGAATAGTATAATGTAGTAAATATGAAAATCAGTTACTTCACCTTCTTTAGAATTTTTGTTGTTTGCTATAACTGTAGTTATTTACTTGATGCTTTTTCAAAAAATTTTTTTAAAAGATTACGTTCTTGCAAGAAGAGGGAAAGGCAGAGGAGCGAGAGAGAGTAAGTGAGAGAGAGAGAGAGAGAGCGCGAGCGAGAGCAACCTCCCCTAGTCTTCACAGATTATCTCTGTGTTGGTGCTATTCTTTCAACACAACTGTCCTGTTTGCAAGTCTGCTTTAGCTTTTACTTCCTGTATCCACTAACCCTAGAAATCAGCCAGAGGTAAAATCTGAAAGTTTTCTCAGATCTTTCCTGGGTATGCTTGCTGCCCTGGGCTTGGGTATGGCTTTTTTAATTTCCAGGATACACAGTTTTGTTTGTTTGTGTTTGTTTTAAATGACTTTGTTCTCCAAAGAAAGATCTCTCCAGTTTTTCTTCCCAGGCCTTTGCCTTGTTAGGTGCATCAACCACACATACCGGTAATCTTTTGTCCAAAGGAGCTATGGGTTTTTGTTTGCTTAACAATGTTTTAGGGCATGCCTGTTGATTTTTTGCCTTAAGTAAGTTCACAGTACAGTGATACAAACAAAAAACGCCCCTGTGTCAGTCTTTCAGGTAATCCCAAACATGGTAGAACAGAAAACACAATTCTTTGTGAATAAAGTCTGCTCTGCTTCCTCTGGAACTAGGGACCCAGGTTCCACACTGATAATTTAGGCAGTTGTCTTTAAGACCATCATGAAGTTGGAGTGGGAGTGAGGCAAGGATGAATATAAGTGCCACAAAACTTTCCTGCCTTTTTAAGCCACCTTTTTTGATTCAGCATGCACTGGGTTGCTATAAATCTTTGATTGTTTTCCAGAGTTCTGACAAAGTAGATTCTGACAGTTTTTGCTTGATTTTTCTATATTTGTGTGGAGAGAGAGGCATTTGGAGCTGCATACTTTGCCGTTTTTGTTGGTTAGTCCTTCATGACAAATGAATTCGGAAGCTGCCTTGGACCTCATTCAGAGATTATGACCTGAATGTTTCTTTAGACCAGATCAATGTTCACCCTTACTTCACACAGCATGGATAAAATAGCTACATTAAAGACTTTGTGTAATCAGTCCAACATCTGAATCATTTCAGATTTGGTATTTGTTGAGTATTTTTTCCCTTGAGAGCTGTTTACCGTTCATTGGTCCTTTGTATGATGAGTAATTTTGAATTGTATCCTGAGTGTTTTCAATACTATATAATGGATGTCTAAGTCCTATTAAATCCTTTGGAGAATGTTAGCTTTCTTTGTTTTACGTCCATCCAGTTAGTTTCAGACCATAAGTCACCTTCTGTGGTTTATGGTCTAATGTCAGTTAGTTTTCAAAGACTTTGAAGTGTTGTTTGGGAAGCAGCAGGGCCAGTGTGGAACCTGGGCTGTGGTACACACTGTAATTTTGTTCTCAGAGTTTTGCTATGTTGCTTTGGGTTAGTTCTGCACATGCACAGGTTAGGGAGGAGCCTGAAATTTCACACACAGACTTAAAAGGATACTTTTCTTTACTTCCCTCGGTGCCTGATTTCCCTACACACACAGTCTTTCTCTGAGGAGCTCCCTTTCCTGGTTTTCTGGGTAGATTGATGTTTTCAGTTCCTGGCATCATCACATACTTATCATGACTGGATCTGTTTAGGGAAAATCAATACGAAAAAAGGGAAAATAATGACAAGTTTGGAGCACAGCAGGTGCTTTTCCCAATGATTCTGTTCAAAATGAAAGATTTCTTTTTGTATGAGATTTAGGTGCCTAAAAGACCGTCACTTCCACTGCCATCACCAAAGGGGTTCAGCCTCAGGGCTGGGGCTTGCCTGAAGTGAGGCTGGTTTTGTGAAACAAGAATGAAAGAAATGGTGATCCTCACATTCTGTTCTGCAAGGCCTTTCTTCATGGTCCTCCAACCAGGAAAATAAATATTTTCTTGGAGCGTTTTCTGTCTGTACCCAATTCCCAGTTCAAGCTGCCCTAGAGTGAGGCAAGATATAACTGTAGAAATGAAGAAACAAAGCAAAACAAACAAACAAATTAAAAACATGAATTCATGTAGCCTGATAGGGTTTTCATTGATTGATTGATTGATTTGAGTTTTAATTTCTCTTCTTAGTCTATTTACTATTATTTGCTTTTCATTAGTCTTTAGGTTTTTGCTTTATATGTTCTCTGCAGGGTTTTGTAATCTGGAGAGAGAGGATGAAATGTTAGCCAGATCCAGAAGGTTTTAAAATAAATTTTTATGTTGTAAAATAAATTAGAGGCACAGAGAACCACAAATGTATGGCTTAATGAAACACTCAGCTTTAAAAATAGCATTTTGTCAAACACCCAAGAAGCTCTCTATGGAACCATCATGTCATAAGTTATTGGCTCTCTTTCTCTCAAATTAAATACTATCCTGACACCTATAATAACCAAATCTGGTGGATTTAGCGCTTAAGCGTGCGTCTCTAGACATCCTAGTTTAGACTTGATCATCTCTTTTTATTTGACATGTTCTATTGAACTTTTTATTAATCATCAGATTCTCTCTCTCTTCTTTTACATTTTCTACAAAGTTTCTCTTGAGAAAAATCAAGATATTTGACCTATGGAGTTTCCCATCAGTCTAGTAAGTGCTAATGGCATAACTCATCATGTTCTTCTGTCCCCTCTGCTTGCTGCAAATTGGCAGCTTGATCCCAAGGCTAGATCACACTCAGGTTAGTGACTTTGATAAGATTATTAATTTTGTTCTTTTTTTATCAGGAGGCATTTGATGTCTGATTATCTCTATTTAATATTAGTAATTGCTACTTAAAATACCTAGATCCAATAATTTGTAGTTGTTCTAATTTTATCCTCTTATATTTATTTGCTCACTAGAATAATTTTATAAGATGATAGCTTTCCATGGTAGTACATATAAGGAATATGGTGAAAGTACTTGATTATTTCCCCCTATTTATTTTCAAGATGTTTTGTTTCCTATTATTTTCTGAAGGTAATCACTTAGTATCTTTTTAGAATCACTTTCAATCCACACATATAAACCTATTTGATAGCTTTTTACTCATTGAAGTTATTGTTCTTATCATGACTCATATTTTCCCTCCTGTTTCTGAGTAAATCCAGTTTCTTCAAGATGGCTGCTGAGCCCTTTGACGTAACCCCAGCTAGCAGCCATTAACACTTAGATAGCTTCCAAAATCAAGATGCTCACTGCTATGGAGTTGATAAATTAGTCAATGTTTCCAGACTTTTTCAGTGAACAGAATTAAGAAATACATTTACCGTATTCAGCCTGCTGTTTCCATTTCACAGTTAGGACAAGACTTCAGAGTGTTCATTCAACATTCTCTATTATATAATTTTCTACCTTTCCCCTATACCAAAAATTTGGATTCTAAAGGTCACAGGGTATAATTACTCATGCTTTACCCCACATTAAATCACAACAAAAGAATGGCAGTAGTAATATACTACACAAAAATGGTCAGAAAATATACGACTCTCAGCATTTTACTTCTATTTTTATGCTTATATAATATACATATTTCAAAGTCATAGAGACATTACTCACTACATTCTATTTAAATTCTCATTTATCCTTAAATCTACAAGAACATGATATGTTTAATGCTCACCACTATTCCTTACAATGTCTTTTCACTCATTTTGGTTTCTAAAGCTTTTTCTCTAGCTGTTTAGGAAGCAATTATAAGGACAATATTATCTGGGTTTCTGCATTTTGGTAACAGTTAAATTTTTCTGTGTTGAAAATGGAAATTTTGTTAGTTTTCTTAAAATCCTTGACTACTATTTTCTTTCATTGAGTATTTAAAATATTTTACTCCATTTTCTTCTTACATAAAGTAATGCTGGTGAACAGGCATTATAATGCAATTTTCTTAATCAGTACCTTGCTCATTTTGCTTAGTTGCCCAAAGAGGTTTTATTTTGTTTTTGTTTGTTTGTTTGCTTGGTTTTATATATTTTTTTATTGTTAAATTTAAAGGGGTGAAATTGGTTAGTAAAAATTACATAGGTTCTGGGTGTACAATTCTATAGTACCTTGTCTATGTGTTGCATTGTGTGTTCACCACCCAGAGTCAGTTTGTTTGGTTTTAAAGTCCAGTAATTTTTACTGGTATCTGCCTTTGTATTCCTCACGATGACTCAATACTCTCATGTATGTGCCAAATTCTTTCACTATGTAGTTCTAATTTTTTTCAATTTCAAAAAGTTCACTTAAATTTGAACTTATAATATTGTTTTAATTTTTTCTTCAGTGTTTTTCATTATCTGTAAGTTAGAGTTTCTTCTTTATCCAGTTTTTAATATTTGTCAGTTTCCCTTTAATCTTTTTATGTCTTGTAGGGAATCAGAATATACCACCCTAAAACACAGTAATTGTTTTGAGCTGGAGGCAAATGAGAATGAACACATGCAGAAAAATAGCCTTCCTAGAGCTTCCTTTATTTAACTAAAAGCAGAAACTTCTGAGAAATTAGGACTGCCATAGATCTCCTCTCCTGGGAAGTTTTATGGCTATGAAGAAGATGGAAATTTGGTACCGAGATAGACATGCACAAGTGAACCTTACTCCATTACTTTCCCCCATATATGGGTAATTACCTTACTACAGTTTTGCCATCTTTGGAAGCCTAAAACTCTTTTCTTTTGTCTTATTCGTTGCCTACAAAATTTATTATTATTTTTTTGCTTTGATGCTATACAAGGCCCAAGTTCTAACCACCATTTTAAGTTATTTATCCCTGAATTTTCCCATTAGAATGCACAATGCATGTGTTAAAATTCTACTTGTTTTCCTTTTGCTTATCTGTATTTTGTCAGCTTAATTTTCTGGGCCCTAGTTAGAAAATCTAGGCAGCTTAGAGAAAAAAAAATGTTCCTCTCCCAGTCTTTTATATTTCCTTCCCTCCCTCCCTTCTTTCTTTCTCTCTTTCCTTTCTTTCTTCCTTCCTTCCTTCCTCCCTCCCTCCCTCCCTCCCTCCCTCCCTTCCTTCCTTCCTTCCTTCCTTCTTTCTTTCTTTTCTTAGAAATTTCCCCTTTGATCTCCATTTCACTTATGACATTGCCTACTATGTTTATTCGCATTGTGTTCCTTCTAGTTCAGTCTTACTTTTTGAAGCAATTATTTTTCTTTTATTTTGAATTCTTTTGAAAGTGTTCTCACTGGTTGTGGGGTCTGGTTATGCTCACAGCTTATAGGTAGCTGTGTAGGGTCCTTAGCCTGAGGAGCCAAATTTGTCCCAGTGGGCTCTGGAGCCTGTTGAGACCACCCTGTGGGTGTGTCCCTTGTGGGGCTAATTGGGTGGTCCTTTTTTGTGATCTGAGCCACCCTCCAGGTATGTTAGCTCTGGGTCTTCTTGGCAGGAGCTTTCATTCAGGTCAAGGGCAGCTTCTGCTTGTGCCTGGCCCAAGGCCTCCTGGTAGGGTCTACAAAGCAATCTGTACTGATAGCTGCCTGTACTAGGCTCAGAGGCGTGTGGGAAAAGCCACGCTGTGACCCGAGGCTGACTGCTATTGGGGCTGGTCCTGGGCGGGTCAGTAGGAGGCACAAGAAATGCTGAGGTCAGTCACCACTTGTCTGGGGCCTGCAGAATTAAGAAAGTCTGAAGCTCAGGCAGAAGCTGACTGCCTATGAGACAGCCACCAAAAGAAACTCAGGTGGTGCTTGAGTTGAGTGGAGAGAGGGCTCAGGTAATCACTGGGGAGGGGTGAGAGCTATTTATCAGGTTAGTGAAGATTCTGATTTGGCAACAGTACTGAGCCTGAAGCTACTCAGCAAAAGGCTCAGAGCACTGAGGCCAGTCACTGCCTGCCTGAGGTTTGCTGACCCATGGTACTGGTGGTGGAAAGTACCTCCTGTAGTGGACAAGTTGGGTGGGGTGGGGTCCCAGGGAATCACCAAAGAGGAGTAGGTGGCATTCACTAGGCCAATGCAGATTCAGATTTGGTCATCTTGGGGGCAGGGGTAGGGAGAGGGCTCAACACAGGAAAGATAGCACCTGCCTTCTGGCTGCACAAGAAGAGAATTTTATACAGGGAAAATGGTGACTGTGCCGCCAGTCCTCTCCCTTAAGCCACACAACAACTCAGTCTCTCCCTGTGTGTCTCTGGTGCCTCCCAAGTCACTGTCTCTCTACCAGAGCCCAGAGTGAAGGACTACAAGTGAGTGAGTCTGTGTGTGCACCCTATGAGAGGGTTTGCAGCAGCCTTCCGTCTCACCAGGATGGTCAGAATCCCCACTGCCTTTCACAGCCAGGTCTTGTACTGGCTCTTCTTCTCAGAACTGGTACTCTGAGCTTGGGGGCTTGGTGTGGAGGGGGGACCACTATGGTTGAGATAGCTCTACTGTCCTCAACCACCTTTCCTGTGTGTGTGTGTGTGTGTGTGTGTGTGTGTGTGTGGTGGTCTGTTTCACATCTCTGCCCCTCCTACCAGTCTCCACCTCTACCAGTCTCCCCATGGCTTCTTCGTTATATCCTTAGTTATAGGACTTCTGTTCAGCTAGTCTTCAGATAGTTCTGTAGGTTGATCGTGCTATAATTTAGTTCTAATTTTAATGTGATCATGGGAGAAGGTAAACACAGTGTTTTTCTACTCCACTGCCTTGCACACTAATCACAGTGGTACTGTGTTTTTAATTTCAAATTCCACTTGCTTATTGCTAATATACAAAAAAGCAATTGGCTTTTGTATTTTAACCTTTTATCTTGTACCCCTCCTATAATTACTGATTATTTCCAGGAGTTTTTGTTGTTATCATTGTTGTCTTAAATTTTCTATGTAGATGATCAAGTTTTTATCGAGGTATTCTATTTTTTCAAGTGCTTTTTTTTGGCATTTATTGATATGATCATATGATTTTTCTATTTTAACCTGTTGACATGATGAATTACATCAATTGATTTTCAAATATTGAACTAACCTTACATTTCTGGAATAAACCTTGCTTGGTTGTGGTGTACATTTCACTTTATACGTTGTTGGATTCAATTTGCTAATATTTTATTGAAGATTTTAGTCTTTATATTTATGAAAGATACTAGTCTATAATTCTCTTTCCTTGAATGTTCTTTGTCTGGTTTTGGTATTAGAGTAATGCTAGTCTCATGAATGACTCAGGAAATACTCTCTTTCCTATTTTCTAAAAGAGAATAGAAAACTGATATAACTGTTTCCTTATATGTTTGGTAGAATTCATCAGTGAATCAGTGAACCCAACTGGTCTGGTGTTTTTGTTTTGTTTTGTTTTGTTTTGTTTTTGGAAGGTAGTAATTATTGATGTAATTGCTTTAATAAAGGCACACCTAAGAGACATTGTGAGTTCAATTCCAGATCACTATAGTAAAGTGAATATTGCAATTAATCAAGTCATACAATTTTAAGGGATTTCCCAATGCATATAAAAGTTATGTTTACACTATACTATAGTCTATTAAGTGTACAATAGCATGATGTCTAATAACAATGTACATACCTTAATTAAGAATACTTTATTGCTTAAAAAGTGCTAAGTATTGTCTGAGCCTTCAGGGAGTCATAATTGTTTTTGCTGGTCGAGGATCTTGCCCAAGAAACATCAGAGATCACTACTAACAGATCATCACAATCATGAAAAAGTTTGAAATATTGCAAGAATTATCAAAATGTGAGCAAAATGAGCAAATGCTATTGAAAAAATTATGCCAATAGACTTGCTCTATGCAGGTTGGCCACAGATCTTTAATTTGTAAAAAAAAAAAAAAAAAAAAGCAATAAATGCAAAGAGCAATAAAGCAACGTGTACCTATAAATAGAGGCTTATATGAAGATAAGTAATTCAAATTATATATACATAGCTAATTTAGTTAATTTTTTGTGTGTGAGTTTCATGGAATTGGTCTTTTTTAGGTTATTAAATCTATGGATATAGAGGTATTAATAGTAATTTTTAATTATCCTTTTAATTTCTATATCTATAGTGATATTTTCTTTTTCATTTCTAATGTAAGTGATTTGTATACTTTCTCTTGTTTTCTTAGGTAGCCTGGATAGAGGCTTATCAATTTTATTGATTGTTTTTTTTTTTCTCAAATACAGTAACAACCTTTTTGTTTGTTTTCTTTGTTGATTTTGTTTTTAATTTCATTGATTTCTGTTCTAAATCTTATTATTTCTTTTATTTCACTAGCCTTGGATTTAATTTGCTTTTTATTTAGTTTACTAAAATGGAAACTTAATTATTAATTAAAATTTTTTCTTTTCTAGTATGTACATTCAATGCTATAAATTTCCTTCTGCACACTGCTCATATTGTATCCCACAAATTTTGGTGTTATGTTTCATTTTCATTTAGTTCAAAATAGTTTTAAATTTCTCTTGAGATGTCTTCTTTGACTCTTACATTTTTTCAAAATGTGTTGTATAATTTCCAAGTATTTTAGGATTTTCCAGCTATGTGTCTGTTATTAATTTCTGGTTTTTATTCCATTGTGGTCTCAGAGCAGACATTATATGATTTCTGTTCTTTCAAAATTGTTAGGATACGTTTTATAGCTCAGACTCACCAATATTTGAATTTAGTTTTTGTGAAGTATTCAAAGGAGATTTGGTTCACATAACTTTCTAAAGATACACATGTTTTGTTTTAGAATTTATTTAGTTTTGCGGAAATTTAATGAAGATAATACAGATAATTCCCATATACTCTATACTAGTTTCTCCTATTATTAGCATTTTACATTAATATGGTTAAATTTTTATAGGGAAACAATAGTGATACAATATAATGAACTAATGTCCACACTTTATTTACATTTCTTTCTATCTTTCTCTATTTTTCACCTAATCATATTTTACTGTTCTAGGATTCCATTCCAGATACCACATTAATATAATCCCAATGTCACCTTTGGCTGTGACAGTTTCATGGACTTTCCTTGTTTTTGATTATCTTGACAATTTTGAGGTATCCCAGTTTAGTATTTTGTAAAATGTGTATCAATTGGTTTAGCTTCTGTATCTTTTTTTTTCATGTTTACTGTTTAGCAGGTTCTGAGAGAAAGATCGTGGAGGCAAAGTGTGTGTATATATATATAATATATATATATATATATATATTATATATATACACACACACACACATATACAACATATACAATGTATCATCATGACTTATCATTGATGATGCTGACCTTGATCACCTGGCTGAGAAAGTGTTTATTCCATTACTCCACTGTAATATAATCTTTTTCTACTCTGTTCATTCTAACTTTTCAGAAGGAAGTTGCTACACTGAGCCCACAGTTCCGCTTCACTTTCTTGAGGGTGGAGCATGTATTGAAAATACTTGGAGTTCTTCTCCTTGGGAGATTTATCTGTTTCCCAATTAACTTTTTTTTTCACTTTGCAAAGTTCTCTGATTTATCCTCTAGTGTAACATTAGAAAAATATGACCGCAGTCTGAGTTTTCCTAGCTCTAATGTGTTTTTCCACATTTATCTGAACTTTTTATTTTATCTGTTTTTCTCCATCTTGAACATTTTTTACTCTACTTCTGGTTATTTCTCCTCTGTTTGTGTCTTTGACCTCTAAAAGAGCATTGCTTATCTGTTCCCAGAGATCATATAGGCTTAGATATTCTAGCCCCTTCTGATTGCATTGCAGACTCCTTCCACTTATCTAATGGGCAAAAACTATTCCCAGTTTTACCTGTTATCTAAAGAACTTCCTGCATGTTCTAGTGAATATCTTTTGTCACTTGGTGTTCTCTTGTTCTCAGATCTACCAGATACTCCATTGTCCCTTTTTGCTTTCTTCTGCACAGAAGCTATATATACCAAGCAGGTTATCTCACTGTTGATGGTTTGTTTCCATTCTTTCATAGTGTTATTGGGGATTCCTGGTCCTTTAGTCTAGTTAAAATGTTGATGAGGGTTTTTGATTTGCTGTCTCCTAACCTTTGTGTGCATTTGTGTGTTTGTGATGTCTGTATAAATTTACAAAATCCAAAAACTATGAGCCCTCCCACTACTTTTAATACCTTTCCAGAAATCTACCCACTCCCCTATCACCTTTTCTGATTGGTTATTTTTAAAACCGCTTTATTGAGGTATAAAAATTTGAATAAATTTAATGTGTACAACTTAATGAGTTTGGACATACACATATAACTATTAAACCATTACCACAATCAAAGTACTATCCATTGCCTCCAAAAGTTTCCTTGTTCCTATTTTTTTTTAATTAGCTTTCAGTCACTAGCTTTCAGCAATGGTAGGACTATATTGATGCCATGAAGTTCTCTATATTTAATGAGTAGATGTTTCATTATAGTACACAGCTCTGCTGACAGATATCACCTTAAATTATGAGAAGACAAATAACTGGTAGGACTATATGTGCAAAGTCATCAGAAGATACATGTATCCTTTCTTAGTTACATTGCTGAAGTTGCCTTTACTCTAAATTTGAGTGTGACTTACCTATGCAGGTACATTGACCCATAAATACAGACAGATTTGTATAACACATACACTCTCAAGCAAACACATTTTCATATGACTTGATACATACACATACTCATTCAGACACACATGTTCACATACACAAACTACTTACACACACACACACATACATTCCCTCACATCATCTACAAATGAACGCATGCCTATAAATGTTATGAAACATTTCATAAGTCAATTCATAAGACCATAAATCAAGTATATATATTTTCAGTGCAATTCTTTTTTTTATTGCATACAAAAGTTCATACAAAAGAAGGGCTTCAACATATAGTTGTAAAATAAGTGCAAGAATAAGTGATTTACATTTTTAAAAAGTTGATATCACTAACCTGCTTTCCATATGAGTTACTCAAAAACAAATAGGAAAAATTTGAACAGTATATTTCCTTTATAGTCCAATCTATAATCTAGTCTCAGATTATTCAGATGATCAAATCCTTCAACTATTTTTCTTTAATTAAATAAAACCAATTAAGAAAAAAAAACCCCACTATTTCCTCAGGTTCTGAATTGAATTTTCACAAGATATACAGAGAAATGTAATCAATGATTATGGTTGGGGATTGTGAATTCTCCTTAAAAAGATAATCACATATTGTATTTAAAGAGACTTGCAACTTTAGCTTAATTTTACTTGAATAGAAACATTTATGTTCTCATTAAATATATGCTACAGTTTTATTTCATTGATTTAAGGTTCTTTCAAAAATGCACAAAACTGTCCACACTAGTAATTACCCTAATTTTTAAAAATGCAATCACAATTCAATCATTAAGAAAAGAAGCAAAGCTTCAGTCCATTAACAGTTTATAATAGCACATCACAATTGATTAAACTGTAGATTTTTTTTTTTGTAGGTCTTATTTTATAAATTGAGCTAGTCAAGTAAACATAACATTTGGTAATTGTCTTCATAGCAACTGTCAAAATGACTTATTGTTTTTATAGTCCTGCATTCCTTCAAAATTAATAATACCTCTGTGCCCTTTATAACACTTATTATTGATGCCATGAAGTTCTCTATATTTAATGAGTAGATGTTTCATTATAGTACACAGCTCTGCTGACAGAAAAATTTTCTAATCTGTTTCTTTTTTCCTCATGATTGAAGGATTGTAAATATGCAATTAGCAGTTGAAGTAG
>PVKE010008386.1:0-47864 GCA_004027555.1 Craseonycteris thonglongyai | reverse complement strand
TTGAGTGTGTCCATAATGCTGGTGCCCTCTCCCACCTCCCCTCCCTCTCTCCCTCCCCCCTCCTCCCCTTCCCTCTGGCAATCACCAAGTTATTGGGTGTGTCCATAGGTCTCTGTGTCTTTGTAACTTTCAGTTTTATATTCCACCTATAAGTGAGGTCATATTTTTCTGGATTCTTTCAGTCTGACTTATTTCGCTTAATAAGATGGTCTCTAGGTCCATCCATGTTGCCACAAATGACTGTATTTCATCATTTCTCATCGCTGAGTAGTGTTCCATTGTGTAAATGTACCACATCTTCCGTATCCAGTCATCTATCGAAGGGCATTTTGGTTGTTTCCATGCAGAGTTAGGTTTTTAAAACCTCCTGGCCAGGTCACCCCTGTTTAAACCCTTGCATCAGTTAGCTGTTGCTGCATAACAAACAGCCCCCAAACATAGTGGCTAAAAACAACCACAGTTTTATAGAGCATATGATTCTACTGCTCAGCTGGGCTGATCTGGGCTGTCACGTGTCTGCTGGCCAGTCGGCTGGTGGGCTGTGTGACCCAGGACGGTCTCACTAACATGTCTGCTTGCTGGCAGGCTGTTGGTAACTGGCGCTGAGCTCATTGGGGACACCTCACTTCTTCTCTATGTGGTCTCTCAGGCTTGTTTCTTGCTGGATTCCAGAACAGCAAGAGGGCAAGCCCCCAAACATGAGCACTTGACAAACCTCTGCTTAGATCACCTTTGCTAATGTCCCACTCGCCAAAGCATGTCATGTGGCCAAGCCCAGATGTAATAGTGAGACTGGGTGAAGAAACAGACTCCAGCTCTTAATGGAAAGGGACAACCTGTCACCATTTTTTTGGTCTACCACAACCCTTCTCCAGTGCCCTCAGGACAAAACCCAAACTCTTGAGCTTGCTCTCTATGTCCTCTGTGACCTGTTCCCAAATGGCCTTCCTGAGATCTGTCTCATACAAGTCTTTCCCAGAGTCTCACTACTTTCAAACACCTTTCCTCCTCCAAGCCTTTGCATGTGCTGTTCCCTCTGTCTGGGATGCTTCTCTTCCCACTACCCGCCCTCCCACCCCCGGCCTCTCTGCCTAGTCATCGCTCAAGGTCTAGCTCTAATGCTACCTTTTCCTTTCATGGAAGCCTCTTGCACTTCCTCTGCCCCCGCATCCATCCTCATTCTCAGATCTCAGAGCCTTCCTTGTGTCTCTGTGGTAGCACTTTCCTGTTGTCTGGGGGCAGAAGCTTCGCTCACGGCTAGCAAGGTGAGGGCTCTGGAGTCAGGTTTGAATCCCAGCTCTGTCCCTTACTGTGACCTTGCACATGCCACTTCATCTCTTTAAGCTTTGGTTTTCTTAGTTGTGAGAAAGGGGGATTGTGGTAGGCCTGACTTCATAAGGTGGTTGTACGAATCCGGTGATGTTCACGCGCAGTGCTTGGCAGGGTGAATGGGAACTCCGACGAGCACTTGGAGGCTATTTGGTTAAATCTCCTCTGTAGACCCAGCACATGGCTTGACACAGAACAGGTGCAGAAGATCCCAGTGACCCTGCTTGTAAATGGATATCTCCCCCAATTAATAATGGGTGCCTGCAGATGCAGCAGACACAGGGCTTGCCTGAGATTTGGCTTTTCCGTGGCACCTGTTAGTGTGGAACAAGGCTGGGCTGGGCCCACAGCCAGCAATGAAGTAGATGCTAATAATATCATTATATGCAGAATAATTAACTGTCACTTAAATATTCATATGTTGTTGGGGGCAAGGCCTTTTATCAGCATCTGGGGATGTGCGGCTGAGGAATGAGATGAATGTCAGCGAGGCTGACTTTGCCTGTGAAGGGCGACCTGGCGTCCAGAGAGAGCTGTTGGAGTGGCCCAGTCAGCTAATATATAACTGCAATATCCCCGCGTGATAAACTGCAATTTCATAAACGCGTGATGCATATGAGCAAGGCTAAAACAATATTGGAGGCATTCATTTCATTTGACTAATGCTTATCTATATTTTATTCTGTTCCATCTTTAAAGAGGTCCCTCTTTCTTTCCTGCTAGGGGACCAGAGGCCTGCGGAGGGGCCGGAGCACAGGGGCTCGGAGGTTCATCCCTGTTCTGAGCCCCGAGTTGTAGCAGTGAGAAAAAGCTGTCTATGAACCAGGAAGGGGTCCTCATCAGAAACTGAATCTGCCAGCACCTCCATCTTGTCTTCCAGCTGCCAGAACTGAGAGATAAGTTTCGACTGTGTAAGCCACAGTCTATGGCATTTTGTCTGGCAGCCTCAGCAGACTAAGGCAGACATGAATATCTTCGAGGGGGCGTGTCACTCTCCTGCTCATCACACTTCCTTAGGGGGCCCACGTTGGGCGCTGTGCCCAGTTACCCCCTGGCACCCTTCACTTCTCCATCCCCACCTTTAGCCTTCTTCTAGGGGTCTGTAACTCCCATGCCCTTAGGTAGGGGCCAGGAGTGAGTGTAAATGAATTCTCTGAGCGGAAGATAATAATGAGTGGTGGCACTGTGGCAAAGGGAAACCCATTTCAAATGAAAGAATTTTAAAACACTGTGCCGGCCATGCAAAACCTTCCGTGGCCACATTCAGCCTGCAGACAGCCAGTGTGCTCCTGCGGGTCCTGCTAGACCTCGAAGACCTGTGATCAGGACCGGGCTGCACCTCAGGGAGAGGCAAAGGCACGCCCTGGGCAGCGCAGGCAGGAAGGACTCTCTTCCCTTTGGGCCAGTGCAACCTGAGCTGGGCCTATGTCAGCCCCACTCCACTCCCCTAGCCCGTGCACTGTCCACGGTCCTGTCCTCAGCACCTCCCGCAGTGCGGGACCCATAGCACACACGGGACTAGATATTGGTTGAGTGCATCACTGAATGGGATCCAGTGCCTTCTCGCTCCCTCTACCCTGTTCATAGATATGTGACCTCCTTCCAAAGAGCTCAGCATCTCTGAACAGGCGCCAGCCAGGGCCACAGGCATAGAGCGTGTGTGGATGCGTGTGCATGCGCGCATGTGCATCAATCACGGGCTCCAGTGACTCGGAACCCAAGGTCTTTTCACCTTTGCAGAAAATCACCATGGCCAGTGACCAAAAGGCCAGGAAACCTAGAAGAGGTTTCCCCTGCCCTTGTGGCTGCCCCAGCTGCTCCCCCCCCAGGCAACCCCCCACATTGGAGATTCCCTGGAGGTCGAGCCTGGTGTAATTACAGGGTATCTCCTGCCTCCCTATAAATCTACTAGACTTTTTGGCCTTGTCAGATTAAAACTTACCTATCAACCCACCGCAGTCCTCTAGATCTCCCTAAATCTGTACTTGGGAGAGAATTTATGGCCAGGAATTGCATTTTGCAAAATGATTAAAGTTGCCAAACAGCCATAAAAAGTTGCAGGAGGAGATATGGTTTTTTTGAAAGTCTGCTTAATTTATAAGGGGTGGAAGGTTTATTATCATTTAGAGTCCACGGCGAGGCAGCGATGGAGCGTTCGGCGGCAGCTGTGCGCAGCTGCTCGCGCTTTATGCCTTTTACATGTTTTTAAATTGCCCTGTTTGAATCTGGCCTCTGCAGTAGCTGAGCCGCCCCAGCGCCGGGTTTGCAGCAGGGAGGCGCCCCCGCCCTCTGATGCTCGGCCCCACTCATCCCTGCTGCCCCCTCCTCCCCCAGATTCACCCTCCTGAAGCGTTTCTAACTGACCTAGCCCCACGCTGACTGCTCCAGCCCAATCCCCAGTCCTTGGCCGGCCCCTGAAACACAAACAAATACTCACATGTGTAGAGGCTTTTAAGTTTATAGGCGATTTCACGGGTAGTATCTTAGTACTTATCACTCCAGATTAAATGATTCAATGAGATAAAACCTTTAAAGCGCTAAACACAAGGCTGCTACCTAGTGAGCTAATAAATAGACCCAGGGTTCCCATGTGCTGACCACTTACAAGATGCCAGGACCTCTGAGCTTCCCGGGCATTAATACATGTAATCTTTGCTGCCACCCTATGAAGGAGCTGTTAGTTGTGCCTGTGTTTTAGGAAGCTTAAAGAACTTTAACCCAAGGTCATGCCCTAGATACTCAGCGAATATTAGATATAATTTTTAATACTATTAGGGCAGGGGATTTATGTCTTTTGCTCCCAGCTTGGCATATACTAGGCAGTTGGTAAACACTGTTGAATGTAAGCAGGCAGAGACTATACTGTTCATGGCTGATCTAACCCCCGACCCTGCCCTGCCCCGTCAGTACAGGAATCAGACTTTGTCCACCTTATGTCAGGCCCTAGTACTGAGCCCAGGGCTAGGCACAGAATAGGTGCTATTTACATAGTTGAAAAATGATTGAATTAATTGAATCCTTACAACAACGCCATGAAGAAGGTGTTAGGAATTTCATCCTGAGGAGGATTTGGAAGCAAAGAGGGAATTTGACACCTCATTAAATCACATTCACAGTGGCAGAACCAGGAGTTTGGATTCTAAGTCCAGCAGGTTTTTTGTTTGTTTGTGTTGTTTTGTTTTTAATTACAGCCCAGCTGCCCACCTGTTAGGAACTTATTAGATTCAGCATTTTTTCTTTTTCATCATTATCATCTCTAATATTTATTAAATACCTATTACTTACCAGTTACCAGTACCATGCGAAATAACCCTCACAACATACTTGTAAGATCATATGTTATTTCCCCTATTTTGTTGATGTGGAAACCGAGGCTCAAAGAGATTGAGCAGCAATCGGCTGAGCTGAGAGGCAAGCCTGGATGTGTGTGACTGCAGAGGCAGGCAGTTATAGTACAGGAGGCTCATTGGTCTGATGAAGAGAGATTTCCAAGCCCGGCCTGGCAGGGGGCAGAGAGTGTTGGGAAGGCGTCCTAGAGACGGTGAGTTCTAAGCTGACATTCGGAGGCTGTGTAGGAATTGGTCAGATAAACATGGGGGAATCATCGAGGCAGAGGGAGCAGCGTGAAAGAGCAAGGCTGGTTCAAGGCCATGACCATTTCAGTCTGGCCAGAGACAGTCCTGGATTCTCTCTGGCCTCAGATACAGTTCAGTCCTAAGTTAACCTCCCCAGGTTGAAGAGATCCTCAAGGTAGGAGAGGAACCGGCAGGCTGTGTGCAGGCTGCTCTCCAAGGTTCCCACCAGCTCCACCCACACCCCTTCCTCCCTCTCCCAGGGTCAGGCCCAATCACCTTTTGAGCATCAGAAGAGTGGCAGCTCCTGGCCTCCTGCCAGCCTGTGGTAGATGATCCCCACCCTGCCCCCCAGGATTTGATCCAAAGCTCTTAAACTTGCCTCTGTCCCTCTGTCCATCTTTCGGGTACTTCTCCCTTCCTCCCCACAGCCTGGGCACGGGCGGTGAAGGAGCCTCACTTCCTACTTTTCTTGCCTCTAACATGTTCCAAGACTTGGACGCCAAAGACTTCTCAGGCTCTTCACTCATTCGTTCATTCAACAAATAGTTTTTGAGGACCTAGTATATTCCGGTACTGATCTAGGGTCTGGGAACATGGCAGACAGGCCATCTGTCCTCACAGAGGTCGTCACGAACAAATGGATAAACAAGATGATTTTAGAGCTGACATGTGCCTTGCTATCAGTAAAGCACACTGGTGTGATAGGAAGTGACTGAGGGTGTCTGTGTGTCTGTAGGAAATCTGCTCCAAAGACGGGACATCTGAACCAATATTTTAATGAGAAGAAGCCAACTGAAGGAAGGTCTGGAGGAAGAACATCCCACACCAAGGCAGCAAGCAGTGCAGGGGCCTCGTGGAAAGAATGAGTGGTACCAGCTCAAGGACCAGAATCAGAGCTTGGAGAGTGAGGCGCAGAGTGGGAGGGGGCCAGGGGACATGGGCAGCAGTCAGATCATGCAAAGGGTCATAGGCCATGCTCAGACCTTAGGTTTTATCTTGTAAATGCAACAAGAATGGATTGGATCTGGGGAGAGACATGATCTGATTTGCCTTTGTAGAGACTCACTCTGCTGTTTGTGTTGAGAACAGGGAGTAGATTATCGAGACAGCCACACACTCTAACCCACACCAGACTTCTCTGGGTAGACTATCTTGTTGCACTTCTAGTGGTGGCCCCTGCAGGTCCTCCTGCCAGGAAGGCCTTTCTCCTCGCTTTCCAGAGCTTCCCCACTCACTCCTCAGGACTCAGCTCCTGGGTCCCCTTCTGTGACCCCTCCCCGCTCCTGTGCAGGTGGGGTAAACCCATGTCCCCATTGCCATTACCCAGTTCCGGGCACTCTGATGCCTGTTTCTGTGCCCCTCTCCCCCGGGACAAGATGGCTGGCTGCCTGAGCTCTGAGAGCCGGGGCCCCGCACACAGCCTGGCCCAGGGTCCGAGCCGACGGATGCGTCTGGGTGACGACTCCCCGAGCACCCACGTCCTTGACAAAGCTCTAGATGAGCAAGCACCCTTTGTTTAAACAGATAATAAGATTAGAAGTGTGGCAACATACTGTTTACCATAATATTTACAGTAAATCTATACTTATGGGGAATTTTGACATCTGGAGGTGAAGTTTCTAAGTAATTACCAAAAGCAGCAACAATCTGTGATAGTCAAAATTTGAATAGCTTTCTCTCAAGGTCCGTTTCCTTGTTACCTTGAGACGATGAATGCTTGTTAAAGAAGAATAAATGTGTTAACATACTTCTTGTAAATACCTGTGCTTCAAGGAATACATCCTTGTAAGTACTGGGTTAGCTTATGGTTATAAACCTGTATTTGTCACTGGATGCTGCACCGACGGCCTGATTTGGTTCTAATTAACCTACTGGTATAGACGAACTGTGCATTTAAAAAAAAATTAAGCTGAGAATGTATTTAAAAGCTGTCTTCTTTGTTTCAGATTTATGCAAATAAAAACGAAAGACTTGAAACGATGTAGTGTCTCATTCTCTACCGGCTGTAAGCCGGATGAGGGCAAGGGTGCAGGGGCCTCATTTGCTGAAGCATCTCCAGCCCCCACCAGCTGCGGAGCAGGCATCACATGCTTGTCGATGGGGGAATGGGTGAGCTCTTGGCACGCTCTGGTTGGAAGTCCCTCTGCCAAACTCAACTGCCACTGAGGCCTGGGGATGTCACTGCAGGGGGGCATCTAGCTTGCCCTCATTCTACCCTGGGCACTGAGCTGCCTGCAAACCACAGTCTCCAAGAAGTGCCCACAGAGGGCAGCCCTGTGGGCATGGCACAGGCCCAGCTATGTGTGCAAGGCCTGGCAACCTGCGGGTAAATGCTAAACACTGTGTCCCAAGATCTGTACACTTGGTCATTGCAAAGCCCAGCTTTGAGATATGGGCAAACAACCGGATAATCAAAGTATGCAGTTGTCACTTGACGATTGGGCAAAGATGCTAAGGACAAGTTATTTAGGTTCTCTGAGCCTCAGTTTCCTCATCTGTGAAATGGGGATCATACTACATGTCAGGCAACTCTCCAAAGCCCTGTGGCCCGATTGGACTGCTGACTGTCTTTATCTTTCCTTGGCCTCAGACATCTGAGCAGAGAAACAAACAAATGAAAAAGACCTGTCCCAACTCCGGTGAAATCTCATGATTGCTTTGCTCAGACATCTCAGAGCCCAGCGGGATGGGAGGTTTCAAGGCCAGACCAGATATTCTAGCTCTGAAGCCCAGTGCAGGTTGCCGAAGAGTCTGCCTGACTCAAGTCCAGCTGCCGCCAACTTGGTCCTTGCTCCCCACTCCAGGTTGAGAGCCGCCTGGCAGTTGGCTATGTGTGACTGTGCGCCAAATGCTGACCCATCCCTCTTAAATGATGATGTTAAATTTTACCTCCCACTGCCTGTCCTATAGTATTCTTTCATTCCACAAATAGTCACCAGGCACCTGCCATGTGCAAGTCCTGTGCCAGGCACAGGGGGTACAGCCGATAAGAACAGACAAGTCCCTCCCCTTATAGAGTCTGCATTTCAGCAGAAGTGTGGGAGTTTAGGGTGGAGACCCACAGGCAGCTGGGGCTGGTGAGGTTGAAGGAGTCTCATTCTAAAGCCCACAGGCTTTAGACACCCACTCAATGTTCATCCTCTAGTCGAATCCTGAAACACCCACCTTTCAAGTCTCTGAGAATTGAAGATAATGTCTGCACAGTGTCTGGTATGGTGCCAGATGCATCCCGGGGACTCTGCAAGTTGGAGAACACTTTCTTTCTCAGAACACAGATCTTCTTGCACCCCCATTCCTGTATCTCCCTCCCTGCCCTGATTTTCAGGCAGAATAGGATGTGAGAGATGCTTTCTGTGCTCAGGGCTGAAGGTGAGCCCCTTAAAGAAGAAGACTATGTTTTTTAGATTCACAGCAAAATGAAGAGGAAGATACAGAGCTTTCCCAGACATCCCTACCCCAACACATGCATAGCCTCCCCAGGTACCAGCATGCCCCCCAGAGTGGGACATTTGTTACAGCTGATGAAGCTGTGTGGATACGTTATTATCTCCTGAAGTCCGCAGTTTACCTTAGGGTTTATTCTGGGCGTTGCACATGCTATGGGTTTGGACCAAGGCATAATGATATGCATCCATTGTTAGAGTATCATCCAGAGTATTTTCACTGCCTTAAACATCTTTAGGTTCTGGGGCAGTGCAGGAGGGGGACAGGAGACACGTGGGTCTCTTGGGGAAAGGATGCTTCTGTCCTGGCCTGGGGTGTCCCTAAGAGCAAACAAAAGGAGGAAGACATGGTTAGACCAGAGTGAGGGAACATCAGACTGACAGATCGAGAAACGGGAAATATTTATACCCACTTGGCCAAGTCCCACCAAAGAGCTATGGCATCTTTGTAGTCCAGCCAAGTGGCTATTCTGGAACCAACCAGACCCCAGCTTGAAACCCCCAACCAGCAAAGTGGCATTGTTGTCCATCGAAAAAATCAATGGTTCTTCTGCTAAGTGGTCAATATTTATTTGGCTTTAGCATTGTTTAATTCAATGCATCAATTAAAGCTAGTGTAATGTCTGCTCCGGTCGGCAGCCCCGGCTTCTGTGTGTCGTTACCTCATCTGTTTGAGATCACTCACGTCCTTACGTCTCTGCTCCTTTGTCCCCTTGCATAACTCAAGGACAGAAGTAATTGACGTGAAACTTTTAAAAATTAATTTCGCTGCATATGCCACTGAGGGGGAGTGCAAGTCCTCCCAGCCATTTATAACGTCACGGTGATTGGTCCTGACAAAACAATACCTTAAAAACTCACCAAAGTAAATTATGGCCCGAGCAAATGGCTGCTCCGCGGCGGGGCCGGAGGCTTGGAGGGGAGCCAGGCAAAAACAAAGTAATGTGCTTTTGATATTAATAACAGAGATGATATTGATCTGCAAGCTAGTGTCACTTCTCCACTCTGGCGAGGAGATTGCTCCCGGCATTTAGTCCACTGAAAGCCACTTTCCATGCAGGCCATTTAATTTTGTGGGTCTTTAATTATGTGAAATGGAGTCTAGTTAAAGGGCCAGGTCCCAGTTTTGCCGGGCGGAGACGTGGGCTGTGATTCAGGAAGCTGTCAGGAATGAATATAACTCAATTCTTAGATCTGCAAATGCAGTTGTCTTTCTAAATGTTTATTTCATCCCTGCACTTCTCTGGCCCGGTGCCACCGTGCATCAGGACAGACACAGCCTCTGATTACAGGACCACATTTTTCAAAGGACCTGAAGTTAATGTGCCTGTTTTCTGCATAATAAAAGTCATAACTCACAGAGGCCTCCAACGCCTCTCTCGTGAAAGGGGGCCTGCACACACTGCGGAAGGACGGCACGTCCCAGCTCAACCCCCGCGTCCCGGGCCGGGCCTGATGACGGGCGTCCAGCCTCTGTGTGGAGCTGTGACAGACTGTGTCGGCTGACCACAAGTCAGACCACAGGCCAGGCCAGGGGTCGGAGTGGGTATCAGATCACGCGTAGGTTCACGAGACAGATCACATAGAAACCCACACATCTGACCACAGAGCAGTCCACAACTCCTGATTCAGGATTCAAGAAACATTGTATCTGTATCTCTAGGCTGTGGGCTTTTCTGAATACCCTTCCCCTGGTCCAGCTGGGTCAGGTCTCTCTGCCTTTCTCTTACACACATATGTGGCCCTCCCTCTACGTGTCCACATGTTCCTCCAGAGGCACTCTTTCATGTACACATATACATGTGCGTGAGCGCACGCGCACACACACACACACACACACACACACACCCCTCATCCAGGATCTCTCTTGGATAGTCCCTTACAATAGTTCCTCACATTGGCTTCCTTGTTCCCTTCCCGGATAAATCTTTGCTGAGCTTGACTGAGGGCTGTCTGGTTGAAATGCATTTTCAGCAGTTAGCGTTGAGCTTGCCCGCGTGTCCCAGGGCTGTTCTGGCTGCCTGCTAGGTGTTACGGGACAGGAACTACCTGGAGGTATTCGTGTGAGCCCTGCTGCCTCCTTGGCCTGCAAACACTCTGCTGTCTCCTGGCCCCGAGGTCGGTATCACAAAGAGGGGTCAGCACAGAAGAGGGGTCTCCTACCTAGAACTTAGCTCTCACCCAGGCCCACCTTTCTCATACATATGTAGCCCGGGGTCTGGAGCTAGGATAATCCAAACCACAGAGGCAAAAATGCCACAGAATCGACACACTTGACCCTCAGATTCTGAGTGCCAGAACCTCACTCAGAGCTGCTTTCTCTCACTTTCCAAATAGGTTCAATGGTCTTTATTATTGCTTGCCCAGCCTACAAAGGATTTAGAAGGAGAAAGGAAGAGATGGAGAGTGGCTTCTAGAAAAAAAGCCCCCAGAGCAGCAGAACATCACAGTGTAAAGGGAGGGAAAAGAGAAAGACCCTAAACGCAGACAAAAGACCTCAATGCAATGAGGTTTTATTCCACGTGAAAAAGGTGTCCACTCCAATATACTTAGGAAAGGCTGGGTTAAAGAAAGCCAGAGAGGTTTCTTGGCTGTAGGAGGTTTCAGTAGCCTCAATATGCTAAATGCACTGCGTATCTCTAAGGGCAGCAGGCCTAGAATTCAATTTTTCCCAAACTTATTTACCCATGAATATGTTTTTCTCACCTAGCCCTGATCCCAGAGGATTCTGAGAGGTTGGTATTCAACTGAACACACACTGGGAACATTGATATACCACACTTGATGTTTGTGCTTGTGACTGTAGTGGGCACCATCTGTTTTTGGTGTACAACAGCTTTTGGTTCTCCTTGAACAAACAGCTCTTTGGCGATCCACCCCTCCCCAATTTTGTAAGTACATGTGGTTTAACTGGGAGTTTATTCCTTGACTCCAGGGGTGGGCCCATCACCCATGTGAAGCCACTCATGACATTGCCTCCCTCTGACCATAGCAATTGATTTTAGGATAGGCACCTGATAGATCAGAGCAATTGAGATGCTATGGGTCTCGGCAGGGAATTCTGGATAAGGGATAGGTGGACAGAAAGGCAAAGGATGTGAGGCTTGGAGCTATGGCAGCCATTTTGCTACCACCTGGAGCCCAAGAAGAAGTCAACATGCAAGAGACAGGGCTAAGAGGGAGAGAAAAATGAGGTTTGTCTTTTGAAAAGATCACTTTGGGTGCTATAAGGAAATTGGAATTAGAAGAGGGGTCTGATATGGAGACCAGCTGGTAAGCAAGTATTAGAAAGAGATGAGAGTTGCTCGGATGAGAGAGAAGGCAGCTGAGATGGTGAGAGCTGTTTAGGAAGCAATATTCGCTTGAAGAGTGATGGATGAAGATGAGGAAGAGAGAAGGGAAGAAGAGGGCGCCCAGATTTCTGGCTTACAAAACTGGACGGGTGGTAGTGATACCTGAAAGAGGACTAGGCTTGTTTTGGTGGCATGGGATGGGAGGAAGATCATGAATTTATTTTGAGCATATTGGATTTCATGGGTGATTGAGACACCTTCAGTGGAAATGTTGAGGATGATACCGACTGTAAGGTCAGAGGAGAGCCTTAGACTGGAGATTTAGATTGGCGAGCCATTGGCTCATGGAGAGTAACAAATGACCATGTCAACCCCATCCAAACCCATGTCTGGGATGGGAGTATGAAACGTAAACTGGAGAGGAGTCCTCGGAGAGGTAGAAGGAAAGGAATGTTTACAGCAGAAAGTAATGGTCAACTTGCGAGAGGTCAAGTCAGATGAAGACTGGAAGGTGGCCTCTGGATTGAGGGACAAGGAGACCCACTAGTGTCTTTAGCTAGAGCTGTTGGGTGGAGTAAAGAGACAGAAATCAGACGTGTGGGCGGAGGAATGAGCAGGGGGTAAGGAAACAATACTAGTGATCGGTGATGAATAGGAAGTAAACATTATGGGCAGGCGCTGTTCTAAGTGCTTTATGTGTATCAGCACATGTAATTCTCACAATGACTCTTTGAGGTAGGGTACATTTATTTCCATTTAATAGATGAGAAGACTGAAGCTCAGAGAGGTGAGGAAATTTGCCTGCGGTCACACAGCTGGGAAGTAGTGGAATTCGAATTCAAACCCAAGTATTCTGGCTACTGAGGAAACACCTAAAGACAAGTCTTTCAAGCAGTTTGGCTGTGAAGGAGAGCATAGAGATACGCTTGTAACTAGAGGGGGATGTGGGCCCAATGGGACGTTTACACTGAGATGGAGAGCCTTAAACTTTAAATGCCACGGGAAACTCTGCAGAGGAAGAGGGAGGAGGAATAATGGATAGGGCTGGGCTCCTGAGAAGGTGGGAGAGGGTGGGCTCCAAACAGGGCAGGGCTAGGCGGAAGGAACTCTTCTCTAGGGCAGGTGTTGGGGAGAGAATGGGGCTGCTGTAGGTAGCTCTGTAGGTGGAATTCCTTTGAGAGGACTTCCGTTTTCCTGTGGATGGGAGGCAAAGTCCTCTGGTGAAGGGGAGGAGGGAAGCATGTCAGAGGTTTGAGGAGGTTGGGAAATAATTTTTTTTTTTTTTTTTAAGATATGTTTTTATTGTTTTTGGCAGAGAGAGACAGAGAGAAGGGGGAGGGCCCAGAGCAGTCTCCATAGTTGCTTGTCATTAGTTTTCGGTATAGTTTCACTCCACAGGTGGGTGCGGGGCTGCAGGGCAGGAACCAGGCTGGAGGCTTCCCATGTGGCGAACTGAACTGGGCGAGAACTGAACTGGGGGCACACCCAGTTTGGTATATGGGTCCCCATGGGCCAGGGCCGGGATTCGATCCTGGGACCCCAGGGCTGCAAGACAAGTGCTCAACCTGCTGAGTCATCCCGGCATCCCTGCAGAATGTTTGGAACAGTCATGCAGAGCAGAGGAGAACGTGGATGGGAAAACACTGAAGAGTCACAGGATGCTGGTGATCAGGAATTTGTAGATTTGTGTGCAGCACAGAGAGAGCAGAGGGTTGGGTTCATGTAAGATCAGGATTTTGATAAATAGGAGAGAAAAGACTGTGGGGAAGAGAGTTTGGGGTACTGGCAAGAGTTAGTAAAATGATGGGCTCTATGATGTAGAGGGGGATGTGATGAAAGACAGGGCTGATGGATTGGGAGAAAGTTAAAGAGGTCGAAGGATTGGGGGTCTCAATGGAGCGAAAGAGCTATAATGAAAGCTGGCAAAGAAGGAGAGGAGGATTTAGTCAGAGAGCAGGACGCTCTAATCACCACACCATATGGTCTCTCCCTATGGTACAGCGTTAGCCATTAGCAACTACTCTCCTCCCCAAATCATATTGCAGAGTTTAATTAACTAAACATTGGGACAGGTGTTCATACGAAGTTGGTGGCCCACAGACCCTGACGCTTCCTGGGCGCCCCCGCCTACCGACCCATCGCTCCTCCAGCCACGTGGCTGAGCTCATTTGCCTCCCAGGTGGCTTAGGCTGGATGTCTCTCCAGGAACTCCCTTGCTGTCTGACTCAGGTCTCCTACCTATCCCGCCGAGACTCCGTCAGAAGCCAGGTACCTGATCTTGACGGGGACCACGGTATTGGTTCCCCATGACAAGATTCTTAGCTCGTGTCCCTCTTTCCTTTTCTCTTGCTGTTTCTATCTTGACAAAGTCACTGTCTGTCCTTGGGACCCACCTGAGATTCTTCCACCACTCATCCGTGCAGCCCACGCCCTCTCTCTCTTAGAACTCTGCGTCACCTCCTCAATGTGGCCACAGACATGTGTTCTCCGGGGTCTTGAGTGACAGCTGGGTATGTCGGGTTTGGGGAGGATGAGTGGGGTTCTCAGAGAGCCTGGTCAGCAGTGCCTGGGAGGCCCCCGTTGTCCAGAGAGAAGTCTCCAGCATTAGATGATTCCATGGACCAAACGGCTGTCGGGAGCCCTGGCCCAAACCCTGGCTGGCCATCCTGGCAGGTTTCTGGGAAGGACAACTTATTGTGCAGTGGGAGCCGAGTGGGTGTTGTGGGTACACTTCATCTTGGTGGTCCCGGAGCAGCTGCCCCTCGGCCACCCACTTGCATGGGCAGTGAGGCCCTGCAGGACAGCCCCACACCAGCCTGTCCACCAGTGTACCCCCGTGTAGAGCACACAGCACAGACTATCAATATTTGTCCAGGATTTGGTCCTGTCCTCTAGATTGAAGAAGAGAGGAGCTGAGTAGGAGATGAAATAGTAGCATACTAGCAAATACTCACACAGTGTTTACTACGTGCCAGGACTTGTCCTCAGCTCTTTATATAAATTCATTACTTGGACCTTCGCACGGACCCTGGGAGGTAGGTACCAATATCATCCCCATTTTACAGATGACACTGACGCACTGGGGTTGAGTAACTTACCCGGGGTGACACTGCTAATGAGTGGCAGAGCTGGGATTTGACGCCCCCGTACTCTGGCTTCAGATCAGGGCTCTTGACCACGATGTGCTTATTCTCTGCTTCTGAACCTTGTTGCCAGGGACGGAAGCCTGAGTCCAATCCCTTCAGCTAAACGGGATTGGTTCACTCAGTGACTGGGTGGCTCAGAGTGGGGCCTGGCCACAGGTATTCTAGAGGTGCCCAGTGATGTCCATTTATTCCTCTCGCCCGTCTCTGTCCTGCTTCCATTTGTGAGGCAGCATGTGTCCACTTTCTGGCCATGGGGCCAGGTCCTGGGACTGGTTGTCCCCCAGACCCATGTGTTGTGGAGAAGGGCCCGTCCAGCATAGGAAAGGGGGTGCTGTGACTAGAAGAAGAGGGCCAGGCGTGCTGAGCAGACTAATATGACAGATGTCACTACAAGCTCCTTTCCTAGGCCCAGGGCTTTATACCCTTTCATTTATGGAACCTGCACTACAAGCTGTAAGCTAGGGGTCATTGCGCCCACGTATAAGTGGGGGAAATTGAAGCACAGGAGTTACCGACGGTCACACAACTTGAAAGTGGCGCTGCTGAGATTCAACCCCGGGTCTGCCTACTTCTCAAACTCCAAGCTGCCTGGAGCTTCTCAGACAGATGCCCTGGGGGAGTATACTGACCATGACTCACGCTGGGGTCCCCAAGTCCTCTGGGGGGCCTGTGGTCAGAGGACAGAAGCTCATGGGCGCCTGAGGGGAGAAAGGCCAGGTGTCACCAGGGACAGGGTCAGGGCTGGGAAATCCCTGGTCAGATGATGCTCAGGGCCCTGCCCTTCCCCACCCCCCCTGGTCCCCAGGCTGTGAGCCTCTGGAGTGGGCAGCTCCCCGGCCCCTGGCAGGGAGCGAGCAGTGCTGGAGGCGGGAGGCAGGCAGGCGCGGCTCGGTCCCTGCCCATCTGGGGAGTGCTCCGCGGTTGGCTGGAACTGAGCAGTGGATGGCGCTTGGACTCGGCAGTGCGAGCCCAGCTCGGAGGCTGCGAGGCAGAGCCGTGAACGCCAACAGTCTGGAGGCAGGCTCCGAAGGGAGCCGAGCTCGGGCCCATTCGCTGAGCTCGGTTCCCACGACAGCTCCACAGACAGATGGACCTGGGGATCCTCGCTGCCTGGCCAGGAGGGTGTACACACAAATGGGGATGCAGGCGCCCCAGCCGGGAGAGGCGGGCTGCAGCGTCCTGCCACAGCCTGGTGCTGAGCCGAGGGCCGGGTGCTGTGGCCTGGGCTGGGCTGTTACATAAACCAGACGAGGGTACTGGGGTCCAGGGTTAGACTGACCCCTGGACCATGAGCCTGTATAGTTCTGACCTCTGACCCCAGACTTTTCCTTGATTCCAACTTCAGACTGAATCCTGAACCTGAACCCAGAGGGAGTTCTGACTCTGACCCTGAACCTGGTCTTAGACTGAGCAGACTGAACCCTGACCTGGATCCCAGACTCGGCCCTGATCCCAGCTTCCACCCCCGACCCCTTGCCCTGAGTGTTTCCACTGCCCTCTAATGAAACCCCCTTGCTTATGTCCTTCTCAGAAAGGGGGCCCAGAGCTGGCTGCCCAGGATCGTGCCCCCCAGGGAAGGCGAGGTCTAGCTGGAACTGACAGCCTCAGGAAGGACAGGAGAGCAAGATCCGGGCGGACCAATGTGCTGGGGCTTCCAGGCTGCAGAACTGGTCAGGGCAGAGGAGCGCTGCTGGGATGGAGGCCAGAGGGCAGTGCCCCCAGCCCAGGGCAGGTCCAAAGCTCAGGCCCGAAGAACGCATGGCTTGCGGGGTCTGGGGATGCAGGAAAGCAGCAGGGAAGGCGGGGTGTCCCGGGGTCACTTCTGGTGCAGGTAGACTCTGGGCCGGCCTCCCTGTCCCTCCAGACAGGCAGAACTGGGCCTGGAGAGGAACTGTCCACCCAGGAGCAGCGTGACCTTGGGCTCAGAAATCAGTGGTGCCCGAGAAAGACAGGCAGGCAGAGGCCCGGTGAGGCTGCCGAGGAGGCTCATTTTGGAACAATCCAGGAGTGACTTTGGTTGGGGGCTGGTGGTGATGGTTACAGTGGCCTAATATTAGGGCACTCCCGGTTCTTGGTACTTCAAGTGTCATCTTGTCTAGTCCCTGTCACAGCTCAGTGAGCTATGGGGCGGATGCTCTCGGTGGCCCTGCCCCGATCTCCCCTCAGCCTCCGGGGTCCCTCGGGCCACAGGAGTGTGCTGCCCAGACCCGAGTGTGTGTGTGTGTGTGTCATAGAGGGTAGTTATGAGAACTGGAAGCAGCCAACGAGGGACTGGAGTTGGTGGCTAAATTGTGCAGCTTCCTCTCCTTCAAGGAGACAACTCTTGAGGTGAGTTCTGCATTATGTCCTGGGCCGGGGACCACACACTTTTCCTGCAAAGGATCAGACGATCAATAGTTGGGCTCTGAGGGCCACAGAGTGTCTGTGGCAACCACTCAATTCTGTTGTGGTCACAGACAACACATAAATGAAAGGGCTTGGCTGTGCAGATGCCGTGAAAATTCTATTCACAAAAACGGGAGAGGTAGGCTTGACTCAGCCTGTGGGTTGCAGTTTGCTGACCCTGAAGACGTCCCCCAGAGGACCAAGCCCCAGTGACCCCCTGTGGCCACCAGCTCCTTGACTCACCCTTGGTTGGCCTCTTCCCCTGCGCTGTCTCAGCTCTTGACTTCCTCTGGGGGTTTCTGGATCTCTCCCCAAATAAATGACGCACTCTCAGATTCTTGGAGTCTCAACCTCAGACAGGTACCCATTTTACAGATGAAGAGACTGAGGGATGGGGCACAGCCCCCCAGGAAGAGGCAGAGCTACCTTCTTCGATGGCTGTGGTCTTTTCCAGAGCCGCTGACCCTGCTGTCTGCTTGGGGGAGGACGCATCTGCTTGCATGGGTCCAACAGCCTCCAGGCAGGTCCCTGGAATTGGCAGAATGTTTGGCTTGTTTGTTCTCTATCGGGGGTGTGAGGTGCTGAGGCTGAGGACGTCCCTGCCCCAACCCCGGGCCCTGTGGTCTGCATAGGGAGTGGCAGGCAGTCCAGTGCAGGGCAGAATGGGGTCAATGTCTCCAAGGAGCCTGTCCCACCAGCAACTGGACCTTCTCTGGGAGCTCGTAGCACGTGGATTACCGCTTCTACTTTTTAGAGGAGTAAACTCAGAGCTGGAGGGGCTTGCTCCAGGCGCCTCAGCTCATGGTGGGAAGAACTGGGTCTCGTTCCCAGGGCTCTGGGAGCAGTTGGGGATGCTGAGGAGGGAGGGAGCACCGTTGTGTCTGGGGGACCATGGAAGGCCTCCAGCTCATTCTCTTAACTGCCTCTACATTTGCCGCCTCATGGGCTCACAGCATCTGAACAAAAGCGCCCTTCAGGCTCATCTAACTTAACTCCCCTTTTACAGATGGGAGAAATTAAGGCCCAGAGAGGAGAAGGAACTGTCCAGAAGGAACTAAGCCGGTGAGTCAGGCCAGGCAGGAACAAGAGCCTCAATTCCTAGGGAAGTAGCGTGCGTCCCGAGTCCCTCTCAGAGCCAGGCGGTGTCTCTGACACCTCGCCTCCCAGAGCCCTTCAGCTCCGGAGTGGACAGTGGGCCCTGAGCCAGCCTGTCCCTCTCGCTGCCAAAGCTCAGTCCTCAGGGCCCTGGCACCGTCTGAAAACTCCTCCGCCTGTCCGTTCTCAGCAGAGCCCAGATTATCGCTCTTGTGCTAATTATTTTTATGATTAAAAGATGATAAATTATTAAACAAAGTCTGAAAACTGTGCCAAGCGCTGCTCTGAGGCTGGGCCTGAGACGTTGCCCCCTTGGCATCCGTGTTAATTAATAAATGAGGCTCTCTGTGGAGAGGAGCCGCAGCTGGCACATCTGGCGGCCAGGCAGAGGCTGGCGGAGGGCAGATGCCGGCCAGGCGGGGAAGCGGGGCCTCCTCAGGAGCGCCCAGCCCGGGTCTGCTAACGGAGACCCCTCCCTCCCGGTTCCCAGCCTAGGACTCTGCGGAGGGCCCGGTGGCACCAGCGTGACATCTGGTCCCTGGAAGAGGCCTCAGGGCTTAAAGCTGAGACGCTTTCTCCAAGTGTAGACAGGAGGGAATCCCCAATGTCTAAAGGCAGCCAGGAGAACAGTGTTCAGAGCCCTCTGCCTGCCATTTCTTTGTTGGGTAAGTTGGGGTAGGTCGCCGAACAAGACTCCAAGCCCCAGTTTCCACCTCTACGAGGGGGGTGGGAATGATATCGACTTTGCAACACGAGGGCGCTGAGAGTGTTAAGTAAAATAATGGCGATAAAAGAGCACCCAGTTCTTAGTAGATGGTCAATAAATGTTGGGTCAGCTGAGCTGAAGCTGGGGCTTATTGCGGTCGTGCATGTACCAGAAAATCTTGGCCACCTTAACCTTTTCTGAGATTCACTTTCCTTACCTGTAAAACAGGAAGGAGAATTCCTAAATCTCAGGATCAGGGGAGAAACTTCATGTGACGTGCCTAACACTGAGTAAGAGCTCAATTAGTGGCAACTGTTTCATTAAAAATTTTTTTTTTTTTTTTTTTGAGAGAAGGTGAAAGAGAGAGAGACAGACAGAGACAGAGGGACAGAGAGAAGGGGGAGGGCCCAGAGCAGTCTCCATAACTAGTTTTTGACATGGTTTCATTCCACACAGGTGGATGTGGGGCTGCTTGGGGCAGGAACCTAACTGGGGGCCTCCCGTGTGGGAGGCAGCACCACAGTTCAGCATGTGGGTTTGCACGGGCCAGGGCTGGGATTCAATCGCTGGACCTTTCCATTGCAAAGCAAGCGCTCGGTTTGTTGAGCTATCCCAGCACCCCCATTTTCATTATAATTGTTTATTACAACCGAAGTTTCAACGAGTCAATTTTTTTTTCTAAGATTTATTTTATTGATTTTTGACAGAGAGAAACAGAGACAGAGAGAGACAGAGAGAAGGGGGAGGGCCCAGAGCAGTCTCCATCGTTGACAGCATTCGTTTTCCATATAGTTTTACTTCACAGGCGGGCACAGGGCTGCGCAGGGCAGGAACGGGGCCAGGAGCCTCCCACATAGGCCCCGGCAAGAACTGAACTGGGGGCACTCCCCAGTTCAGCATGTGGGTCCACATGGGCTGGGACTCGATCCTTGGTCCCCAGGGCTTCAAAGTGAGCACTTAACCCACTGAGCCATCCCAGCTTTTCCCCAACGAGTGAATTTTGCTTCTAGCCCACAGGCCAACTCTCTGCCTCCTTTGCTGGCTCTCTGTCCTTCCCCACCTGCGTGTACTTACTGGGTACAGTGAGGAGTAGGTTCAATGCCCTGGGTTCAGGCCTCGGGGTTTGTTTTTTTCTTTACATTCTCTTCCTGTCTTCTCATCCATCTGTATGCTGATGAGTCCCACATTTATAACTCTAGCCTAGAGCTCTCACTTAAACTCCTGACTCCTATACCCAGTTGCTCATTCAAACCCTCTCCTTGGATGTGCAACAGACATCTCGAATCTCATGTCTCATAACACAACCCAAACAGAGCCTGTAAACTTTCTTCCACAAACCTGCCCCGCCTAGTCAGTCCTCCCCACCTCCGTCCATGGACGTTCCCTTTTTCCGGTCAAAGACGGTACTTTGGAGCCCTCCTCAAGGGCTCTTTCTTCCATATCAAATGCCTGAACCACCAGGAAATCTGGTCAGCTCCACCTTCCACTCCTGATAGAACCCAACCTCCTGCCCATCTCTCCCTGTCTTCCCGGCCCCCACCCTAGGACAAGGCACCATCTTGTCTTGCCGAAGCCTTCTGCGTGCTGTGCCTGCTCTGGTCCTTGTCCCTCTATGCTGTACACTCCACAGAGCAGCCACAGTGATCCCTTTAAAACAAAGTCTGATCCAGCCACTCCTCTGCTTATAATCTTCCAGCAACTCCCCATCTCCCCAGAGCAAGGGGCAAAGTTTTGTTTTTTTTTAATTTAATTTTGACGAGAGAGAGAGAGAGAGAGAGAGAGAGAGAGAGAGAGAGAGAGAGAGAGAGAGAGAGAGAGAGAGAGAGAGAGATACAGAGATAGAGAGAGAACTGAACTGGGGGCACTCCCCAGTTCAGCATATGGGTCCGCAAGGACTGGGGCCAGAATTTGATCCTCGGTCCCTGGTGCTGCAAAGTGAGCACTGAACCCACTGAGTCATCCCGGCAACGTTTTTACCAAGGTCACAAGGCCCTACACAACCCCAGCTTCTGCCTTGCTAAGCCCCGCCTCCTCCCTCCACACCAGCCACACCCACCTCATTGCTTCTTTGACCACTCGGGACTCGCTCCCACATCTTTGTACGGGCTGTTTACTCTTCTCCTAGATGACTGGGCTCACTCCTCACCCTCCTCAGACCTCTGCTCAGATGTCACCTTCTCAGTGAAGCTTTCTTTGACCATCCTATTTAAAAGGTCACTCCGTTCTGGTATTCCTAATCGCTCCTTCCCTCCGCTGTAGCCTTTACCATCTTCTATACTACAGTTTCTTGTTTCTTGTGTTACTGTCTGTCCCTCCCTCTGATGCACGTGAGGACAATGACCTGTTCTGTGCATTGCTAGATTCCCGTGGCACCCAGCATGGGGTTCCCCTGAAGGATGTGCCCAATGCATGTGTGCCCAGGCCTGGGCACACAGAGATGCATCAGTTAGTCATGACCGCTGCCTCCCAGGACCTGGGGCCTGTGAGTCCGGTGGGCAGGTAGAAGAATGAGCCATTGCAGTTTTAAGATGAGCTCAAGGGAGAGGCAGGGAAGGCCTTAGGGAGGAGGTGAGACTGAACCACCTCCGAGCTGCTGGGGTTTCCAGGAAGCGAAGGGCATTCAGGTAGGAGAGCCAGCACGTGCAAGAGGCGGGCAGCTGGAGGAAGCGCGCTTGGAGAAGGGCAGCTTCTCAGTGGCACCCTGGGAGAAGGCTGGGGGGGAAGAGGACCCCGAGCAGAGGCCAGGGCGCCCGTCTGGTGATGGCTGGGAGGAGGCCCACTTGCGTCTGCTGATCCTGCCTGGGCCTCCAGTCTCCGCAGAAGCAGATGGGGCACATGCCCACCCTCGTGAGTTCCCAGAAGGGAGGGAGTCCTCTAATTGCCAGCAACACAATATTAGCAAAATAACAGACGTATTTCAATGTGTCTAAGGTGCACACTATTTTCCACGCTACCAATAAACAGTGCCAATTACCGTATGCCATGACATTTATTTTAAGACACACGTGAAAAACCTGTGCATCTTAAAATCGCTGCTCTATGATCACAGGGGGGTCTGGAGCCCTTACCGTGTGCTGGGCCCTATACAACCCACTTCAGATACATGCTTTCTCTCGCTGAATTCTTGCACCAACTGATGAGCCCAGAGAGATGAAATAACTCTTCTTCCAGCTGCTGGTGGCGGAGGCCAGGTTGAAGCCCAAGCAGTCTCTGAAGCGTGGTCTTCCAACAGGAAATGGAGTGTGAAACGGGGAAGCCCCGTAAAGGAAACCAGCCATGCAAATGGGAAGCCGCGGTCTGTTCATTCAGTGGGGAGACGCACCATGGCTGCATCTCCGTAATCGGAGCATGTCCTGTCCCCCCACAGCCCCCCAATATTCTCTGTGTGTCCTGTCTATGCCGGCCACTTGTTTTCTTTACTCTAGGTGAATCTCCATGCTGAGGCAGACCTACCCTCCTCTCGTGTCTCTTGGAAAATCACAAACCTTGAGGCCACAAACTTCCTGTGACCCCATGAGCAACTCAGGAACTTTCTGGCTTTTCCAAAGGGATCTGACTTGTCATCTCTTGCTGCTGGGGGTTCCCCCAGATGTCCCTCACAGTCTTTGCTTCCAAAGCTCTGCAAATGGCTGAAACCAATGGGTTAACTTGCTTTCCCTATTAAATATTTACATAAACACGCTCGGGAAGGTGTGTGTAAGTTATCAATAATGCAAGGCCAGCCCAGGCTCGGTGAGAGCTAAGAGACCCAAATTGTATCATCATAATCCATTATTCACATATAATGCGTCTATTCTCCTCCATTAGCGCAGGCAGGAAATGCCCCTGAGTGCCGGGCAGGGCTGTGGAAAGTGCAATAAATGGGGGGTAGACACATGGCGGGAGGCCGGCAGCTGTAGTTAAACAAGTGTAAATTAGCACCCAGCCTCGCTCCCTGCCTGCCTCCAGAGCAGCCGCACAGGCCTGGCAAGGAGGGGGTTACAGAATGCGGGGGTGGAGGTGGGGGCCTCGCCTGCCACGGAGGAGGAGCCAATCGCTCACCAGCAGGTGTGAGACCGCCCTTTCAGAGCTCCCAGGACTGGGCTGGACCCTCAACTGTGACCTGAAGGGGGAACTTCGGATAAGAGGGTAGAGGGGACCCGCTGTTTGAGGCTTGGGGGTCCCCTCTGTAAAATGGGGACTAGAGTTACCAACTGTCAGGGTTGTGCCGTGAAGGAAATGAAATAAAGAAGAAGTAAGTACCCTTAGGGAATGGAAGGCCACCCCTCCCCCGCCAGGCAGATTCAGAGCTAGGGATCAAATGTGGGGAAGGCCAAGCAGGGGGAGACAGAGGGGCCTCAGGTTGTCTCCTCTTCGGCTTGGCTGTCACTGCTCTCCTTTCTCCCATCCACTTTGGTTTTTCTTCCCATCGCCGAGCACTCCTTGACCGTGAGTCGTGTACCTATCGGTTTACTTGCTTCTGAGGAGTCTCCTTGGCCAGAAAGTCTGCTCTGTAAGACCAGGGATCTGGTCTACTTTTGTGCTGTGCTTCTGATGCCTAGCACGGTGCCTGACACCCAACAGAAGTGGGACTCATGTTTATGAAATGAGTCATTTTAGATTCAAATCTAGCGCACATCTTGAGCATCTCCTCTGTGTCCGTCACTGTGCAGGTGCTTTGATATACGCTTCCCAGTTAAGCAGCTCAACGCTGAAGTCTATTCACATATAAAGACCAAAGGGCGCTAACATTAAATTGCAATTGAGTGAACCTGGCAGAAACCCTCAGAATCCTCTCCCTGCCTCATTGGGGCCAGGGCCCTAAATAATTCTCTAACTGGTTAAATGCTTTAATGATTTGATATCCTGACATCTTCACACAGACTTTCCTTCTCTCAGTCCAGATCATTTGTTCTCAAACTTGAATGTGTTTAGGTAAAAATGACTGTACTGGGCTAAATAGAAAGAAAACAGTAGATGATTTAAGGGATTGCAAGGGCAATTTGAACTTGTACAGCTTTTGCCTATCTACCAATTTTAGAAACTGATGCTCTTACAAGATATAAATTCAGTACACCCACTGTGTGGCTTTGGGACAAGTTACTAACCCTGTCTGAGCCTCAGTTTCCTTGTCTGAATATGAAGGTATTAATAGCCACCACACAGAGCATGAGATCTGTATGAGAGGCAATAGACGAGTTTGTGCTTTCAGAACTTACTAGCCATGCAATCTTGGGCAAGTTACTTACTTCTGTGCCTCTGTTTCCTTATCTGTTAAGTGGAGGATATTAACAGGGTCTGCACTTTACCTGGATGAGACCTGATTTGTGTTCTTCTGTGAAGGAGAGCTGGGCTCTGCGTTAGAGCTGCCCTCATTGTGGACGCAGCAGCTGGAGCTGCACAGGTCTGCACCTGGCAGGCGAGGAAGACCTGACAGTGGGGCAATTCTAGTGCCATCTCTGCCGGTGGGCCAGTAAGAAGCAAATGGCCAAAGAAAAACATTAAAGAGGACACAGAGGGTTAGACTTGAGAAGAGGGGTTCCAACAGAACCTTACTACTGACATCTCTAAATGTTCTTTAGTCCTAGGGACTTTATTCATGATATACACTGGGCCTGTCCAATAAGCATTCAGTCATTCAACAAATAGGTATTGAGTGCTAGTTTGTGCACTGCGCTTCTAGACTGTGGAGACAAGTCAGACGTAGTCCCCACCCTTATGGAGCATACCGTTTAGTGGCTATAATGCTAAAAACAATAGCAATAATAGCAATGATAATAGTTTCCACTTACAAAGTACATTATAATGTGCCAGAAAATGGCTACGTGCTTTATATCCTCACAGCATTCCTATGAGGTTAATACTTAATTTTATGGATAAGGCACTTAAAGCTCAGAGAGGTTATGTGACTTCACTGAGGTCACCCAGCTAGTCCGTGGCAGTGGAGAAACTTCAATACAGATCCCTCTGTGTCTATAGCTTCACTATGGCATTTTCCCTCAGAAGCAGCTTTTGAAAAAGGAGTCTCCTGGGCCATTGGGGACCTTCCAGGGGAGGGAGGAGGCTGATGAGGAAAGCAGAGAACAACTGATCCTGCAATCCCTCGCTCAGTGCCACGGCATGGAGGAATTCTGTTCTGACACAGGTGGCCGATCCTGGATGTGGTGAGCAATAATAAGTCCCAGCTCAGCAAGCGGGGCACGGTGACTGCGAGCAAGGGCCATCTCAAGGCTTGCATGGGCAACGGCCCACACTAGCAGTGTGACATCTTTACTGTGTGATTAATAGGGCCCTGGGGACAGCAGGCATCCGAGGCAGCTTCGAGGTTACAGGCTTGGGGACCAGGAGAAATAAATAGCCTTCAAAGGCTCCTGCCTGATGTGGGGCAGATGTGGAGACAAGGTGAGGAGTCTGTTTTCAGGGCTGTAGGAGGGAAGTAGGCATGTTTGGGCGTCTCTGGAGCCTGGCAAGGACAATGCTGCTGGTCTGGGGGCTGGGCCAGACACAAGTCTCTCCCTCGGCCACCCGGGCTGGGGAAACAGCTCTGGGAGACTCAGCTCTGTGAATGGGCAGTGACCTCCCAGCGAAGGGCTGGGGCTGAGAGAGGCAAGGAGCCGGGAGCAGGGGCAGGAGCCCAGACCCTTAGCTCGGCAGTGAGTGCACTCTGTTGGTTAGGGTGCCTCTGGGGAAGCAGATCCAGTCTGAGTGGTGTGAGGCTTTCTGCTGGGAAGGGGGCCTGTTGTGACCATGGGAGCTGGTAGGCAGTGACGTCAGTCTGGTCCCATGTGTTGACTCCAGGCCTGGAGTCAGGAGGGTTGGCAGACAGGAAGGGAAGGACAAAGTAGAACCTGAGAGGATGACTTGGAACCCCCAAGGAGGACACACTGGGACCCACAGCTAGCTCTCACTGGGACCTGGTTGGTCTCTCACTGCCTCCCAGCCTCCAGCTGATGATGTGAGTGACCTGGTGATATGGTAATACGGTGATGACATGGGCGTGGCTGATCTGCAGAACTGGCCCACTTCACCCTGACATTGCACACGAAGCTGGCTCGGAGTTTGGAGAAGTGAAAGAAGGAAACCCAGTGGGGTCTGGAGTTGCCACAGGTCTGGCTGCTTGCCCCAGCCAACAGGCAAGGCAGCAGGTGGGCGAGCAATGCATGTGCGACACCATTGCCTGATCCCACACAGACCTGAGTGCAGACGTGGCTGCTGCTCCGCGTCTGCTTTCCAGACCTCACGCACGTTTCCCCTGTGGTCACCTCTAACCCAGAACGATGTGGGGAAAGAAGTTCTGGGACGTGTGCTTCCATCTTTGCCAGGTTGACTCAGTACAGAACCCCCACACTCACTCCCTGACTCTGGCCCAGTCCCTGTCCCTCTGTGTCCCCGTTTCTTCATCAGTAACATGAGAGAATGCACTCCTCAGGGCTTCCTCTTTTAAGTTACACCCCCCAGTCCCCCCCCGCCCCCCGCCCCCAATACCCCAAGCCAAAAAAGCAAACCAAAAATAGAGGCAAAGAGGCCTGGATTTGCTCCTCCCCCGTTGTGTGCACATAAGCAGGAGGCTCCTTGAAATCAGTCTGCAGATTCCTAGGACTCCTGGTCCCAAGGTCAGCTTGCAGACCCCTCCCTCGCCCGCAGAAATGAACAGAAGTGCACCTGGGCATAGTCAGAGGACCCGAGCCCTGCTTTCGGTGGGAGACCTCACGAGGTGCTGAGTCTGTCTGCAGCTTGGTTCCTCCACCCATACAATAGGGACAATTCTTTTTCACCTATAAGGTGACCAGGACATGATGCTGTCAGAGGCTGATATGTGTGACAGGCTTCTCTAAGGTCACTCCAGGTCAAGGTCAGCCTGGTGGGAGCTGCTGTGCGTGCGGAGGACAGACGGATGGATAAGTGCGGGTCTCCTCCTCCTGGAAACTCTTCAGCCTGTGCAGAGACACAGGGTTCATGGTACGGAAGCTGTTTCCACAAAAGGTCGCTGGGCTCGGGGGCAGGCGGAGACCCGTTCTGCCGCCTGTGCGGGCTTACAGAGTAGAGGTGTGTGAATCAGGCCTTGAGCAGTGGATATGGCTGTGGGTAGCCGAGAGCAGACCTGGGCAGACTTTTCAGGGCCAGGGCTACTTCTCTTGATTTGAACATTCAGGTGGTCACCCCCAAATTGCTCAGTGGTCCACTGGTGGACTGCGATTGACGTCTGGCCTAGGTGGAGGGGGCGAGCCCTCTGAAAGAGGTTGGGCAGATGGGCGGGTGCAGTGTGCGTGTGGGGACTGGGAGGGTGTGGCATGCAAGGACGGAGGGTGTGGAGGTGAGGAGAGAAAGAGGCATGGTGGAAAAGCAGTGAGGCCTAGCTTGCAGAGCTTTGCATGCATAAGATGCTCATCAGTGTTAGCAAAGCGGTTCAAAGTGAGGCACCGGAGGTCTCTGTCCTCCAGCCTCCTGGGCTCACACATAAAAATATGTACCTCAAACAAACCCCTTCCTCCTAGTGAAGTCCTCTTAAGTATCCCCATGAATTCCCAGGGGGGCCTGGTATTCTTTTTTCAGTCTACACTGCAGCTGGCTTCCAAACCCTCATTCTCACTTGTTGATTGATCCACTCCAAGATGGACCCTGCCTGATCGCCTCTGCTTCAGGAGAATTCCACTGGTGGGTCAGACTCTTACCAATGGTGTATCCAAGGATAATCTCGGGGCATGTATAGGTACCCTGCAGCCAGCGCACTCCAAAGCTGGCGCATTTACACCCAGCAAATCAGCAAATGAGTCAGTTGGTCCTTATACTTATATCTCACGCAGCACAGGACAAACCCCGCTCTGTAAGACCCTGATTCTCTGCCATATGGCTGGCGTTCTCCCAGATCCTTTGGGAGACTCCCAATCCCATGCACAGTGCATCTCTCTCTTGGCTTTCTCATCTCTTTCTAGGCTGTGCCCTCGGGTGGGGCCTTCACGTTTCACCAAGTGACTTTTCTTTCTCTACCTCATGGCAGTTACAGATAGGACAGATAGCTTTAAATAGATTTTGTTTTCTGTTATGCGAAGTTGGATTCAAAAGGTGGTTGTGCAAGATATTAAAAGTGATAACTGGGGTGCCTGAGACAACATGGAAAATGCTTAGAGGTCACATGCTAAGATCTTGCATTCTGGCTTCTGGGCATCAATTCTACCGAAACTTTGGCACAGATGCATGACTATATATGTACGGTGGTACTGTCGCAGTTCTTGTGGTAAACATTGGATATACCCTAATTGCTTGGCAGTGGAGGTATAAACAAAATGAGCAGTGAGATGGATATAGTTGGTGAAAAGGCAGACGTGGGTCTCTATATATACTGCCATGGAAATCCGTCCACAACATTGTTAACATGAAAAAGTTACAAAACAGGATTTATATATAGATTTTATAAAGAAGTGTGAAAGTGTACATAGATACGTGCATATGTTTAAAGACAGAGAAAAATATCTGAAAGGACAAGCCTTAAGCTGTTAACAGTGTCAGTCCTAGAGGAACTTTTCTTTTTATGTCATGTATCCCTGTATTGTTTGAATTTCTTACCAGGAGCATGCACGGCTTCTGGGATTATTATTATTGACTTTACTGATTTTATTTTTTATTAATTATTAAGTTATTGGGGTGACATTGGTTGGTAAACATTACATAGGTTCCAGGTATACAAGTCTACATTACATTGTCTGTGTGTTGCATGTGTGCTCACCACCTAGGGTCAGTTCTCTTTCCATCACCATATATATGATACCCTCTCCCTCCTCCTATTATTATTATTTTTTTGTATTGCTTATGTGATGATGATAATTTGTAGTGCTTATATGATTATTTAAAAACCTGTAATTTTTACAAAGAGAAAATGCATGCAACACAATGCCAAATACAAAAGGTAGGATGTAAAATTGCTTATATACAGCGGCTACAACGCGACAGAAACCTGCATCTGAGTGGACGGGGCTGGAATGAGGAGGAATGGCTGGTGGTTAGGGCAGGGTCCAGGGAGAGGAGGGGCAGGACTGAGATCTGGGACATCTCAAATTCCTCCCAGCACCTCCCTTCATTACACCCACAGCCTGTGTTCCCGTCACTTGCAAGTCACAGTGAGTATCAACTATTCAATTATTTTCCAATAGTTGAGCTCAGGTCTGGATGGAATAAATCACATTGATGCCAATTTCCAAGGAAGTTCTTTCATATTTTATGATTCGCCCCCACCTTTCCCCCCTTCCTTCCCCGCATTCCTGTTAATGAACCTGGAGACTCTGCGAGTACAGCTCGGTCGGCCATCCCACTGCTAAGCCCCACATGGAAATGCTGCTGCTGAAAGCATTGTGCTTCTCTGGGTTTTCTGCCTTTCCCTCCTCGCAGTCCTGGGGAAATTGATATGCAGGCAGGATTAGGCTTTGTTTAAAGCTCAGCCCTGGCTTCTGAAAGAATACATTATCCAAATCGGTGCATGTGGCTACAATTCTGCAAAACTCAGTTGTGTCACACGTGGCTTGCCAAGGAGATGTCCACCCGGGTCTCATGCAGCATACATGCCCAGGATCAGAGAGTCTAACAATGGAAAACCATCCATAAGGGGATGTCTCTGGAGTCAATCACTTATCCTGCTGGTGGTGGAAGGTAGGCTGACCATGTCCGTCTGCCACCATCACGGCCACCCCAAATGCCAGGCAGTCCCGGGCACAGGCTCTGCCCCCTTCCTTCTTTCCAGCTCCTTTAGAATTAGGATTTGTTCAAAGAACCGACTGAACATGAATATGGAGACCAGAGTTGTTTTTGTCTCTTGCTTCTCTTTTTATTTTGTAAAAAAGGTTTTAACGGAACCAAATCTGATTTGAAATTTGGAAATCTGGAGCTGCAAGAGAAAGAACTAAACTTGGACACGAGTGTCTCAGTGTTTCTATCCGTCCTGAATCTGGTCTGTGACCAGGGCGCAGGGCAAAGGCTCATTGGGGATCATTTGGGAGCCTCAGCTCTCCTGCTGGCTCTTTAAATGTTAGAGTTTTAATGATTTAGGAAACCAAAAGAATAACTAAGGAGCCTAGCAGTCATTATCTCAAATAATGAGACTTTTTAATGCAAAATCAATGTTTGTTATAATGAAAATAGATTCCTCAGCCCCTGCAGGGCCAAATGTACAAATCTTTTCTACTGTTAAATAAAATGTGAGGGCTCATTTTCAGGAGGGTGGTGAGCATTTTTATTCAAGAGTAAAAATAAAATGTCAGAACTTATTTACTTTTATTAAGTGCTCATTCTCAATCAGATGCTCTAATCAATATCTAATTGGCGGCGAGGAAACGAAAATAATTTTTGTGCCAAGTTGGGGAAGGGAAGTGGAAGGAAAGAAGGTGCGAGAAAGCCACCTCGTCTGTTTTTGGTTTAATAGGAACGCATTTATCGAGCAGATGCCTAGCACCAGGACTGTGCTGAATGCTTTGCCTGTGTTGTCGCATCGTCATACCTTCCCAGTGACCCTGTAACATCCTGTAGTCCCTGTTTACAGGAGCCCAAACTGAGGCTTAGAGAAGATAATTGCCCACAATCTTATGTTTATTGTGAGGTGGAGCCAGGACTAAAAGCCAGGCCTGTCTGACCCCAAAAGCCCCAGGTCTTAATTCCTCTACATGTTTTCTTTATCTGCCCTTTTTGAAATTGTCTTTTATTTTTTAAAAATGAGTCATTCTTGAGAGGTTAGCTTTACCAATAGCAGAAGTTTTACTCCTATGAGCATTGAAATTGTAAACTTAAAATAATTTTGGAAGGTAAAAGTTTTCCTCAAACACATTGCCTACTTCTCTATCCTGGGAACATAATTTAACTTTTTTTAAAAATTTTTTTATTGACTCAGAACTGGTTTCCATACTCGAACATGGGAAGTAAGCTGAAATCCTAGCTCTGCTGCCTGGTACTGTATACTTTGGGCAAGTCTCCTGCTCTCTCTGAGAGGAAGGACCTTGCAATGCTCTATAATTTTTCGGTTAGAGGGAGATCAATGACATCAACTGAAGGAAGAACCATCTACGCATTAGCATTACCTGAAAAATGTCTCAGCTGCCTCAGGAGGGAGGGAATGGCCCAGTCCTGGAGGTGTTCAATCCAGTGGAGACAATTTAGATGATAAGGGATCAGACTGGCTATCTTCTAGGTGGGGCCAGCAGCTTTTTCTATAAAAGACCAGAAGAAAGGCACTATTTTAGGTTTTGTAGACCACACAGGCTCTGTCTCAACTACTCAACTCTCTTTTTGTAGAGTGAGAGCAGCCAAAGACAGCATATAAATGGATGAGTATAGTAGCTGTGTGCCAATAAAACTTTATTTATAAAAATAGATGTGTGTGGGAGGGCAGTGCAGTTCATGATTTGTCAATCCCTGTTCTAGGCTCTGGTTAGAAACTTTATAATTCTCTTCTTGTCCCTCTAGTCATTGTGCTGGACTGATCACTGGCACTAGGGCCTTCCATAATTAATAATAATGAGTGAATTCTTATATAATTTTTACTAACTAGGGCCTTCTATAATTGATAATAATGAGTGAATTGTTATACAATTTGTACTATGTGCCAGGCATCTTGCCACGCTCTTTATATACAGTATTTCCTTTAATGCTCACGACAATCTTATAAAGTGGGTACCAGTATTCTTCTTCCCATTTTACACAGGAGGCTGCTGAGGCACTGGAAGGGTAAGCAGCTCACACAGGTGCGTGCAGCTGGTAAGAGGGGAAGTTGGCTGGAAACCCAGGCATTGTCTGGGGTGCCAACCGTGTGACCCGCGCCAGTGCTACTCACACCACGGCAAATCCTGCCTGTATCGCCTCCCAGCTGTGTGGCCTCAGGCAAGTCCCCCACCTTCTCTGCACTTTGGCTTCCTTGCCAGGCAATGGGAATGATGGCGTTTATTACGTGGGGCTTTCATGAGAGCAGGAAAGCTCCTTACTGAGGGCCTGGAACACATCTCAGGCTTGTGGAGAAACAGAGAAGGCTGTGCTGTCACTGACTCTGAAAAGAGCAGAAATGTCCTTTGAGGTGATCTTTTCCTCTGGGCACAGAAGTGGAGGGAGATCCAGAGGATTCAAGCACGCTACCATTTCCGGAGCATCACTGTATATATCAGGCGTTGTGTAGGACCAGGGGGCCTGGAGGGGTCTCTAGCTGCAGAACTGCACGGTCCCTGAGGCTGGGTCAGAGCTTAGCCTATCTGGAGAGTCAATCAGTGTGGTGGCAGCTGAGGCAAAAGTCAGAGACAGCGAGGCCGAGAGGATTTGAGGCTGCATAGGAGGTTCTGAGACACCCCGAGACACAAAGTCAGATTATGCCTTTCCTTGGTTCAGAATGTTCACAGCTTCTCACCTCCCAGGAGCCTACAGACTGTATCTAATCTGATCCCCACTCTTGTTCTCCCCATGACTTATCTGCTCTGGCGCCTCCAGCTCTCTGTGCCTAAAAAACTTCCCACACACACCTGACTCTGTCTCTTTAATTCCCTTCAAGTCTCTCTTCAGATGTCACTTCATCCATGAGGCCTTTCCTGGCCACCTTATATAGAAGGGTACTTTATTCCCTGTCCCCACCCCAGTACTTTCCTTCCCTTTCCCCTGCCCCATTGTCCTGAATCTTATACATTTAGTTGGCTGTTTCTTGCATGTCTTCCCTGAACTAGGATGTAAGCTCTAGGAGGGCAGGACTTTTTTCGTTGCCCCTGGCCCCTATCACAGAGCTTGGTGTCTAGTAGTTGCTCCGTAAATCCGCTGTTGAATGAATGAATGATGAAATGAATGACTACTGTATGATCTCCATTCCCCCAGCTGTGACTGATAGACCAGAAAGAACCCCTGATCCAAGCTGGGCCAATCAGATTTGCTCTCCAGATTACTGGGAATTGGGCTTGAGCGCTGGTGAGGTTCTGTAAGGGACAGACATTCAGATCTGTGAATTCAGGGCCTGCAGGGGGTTATCTTCCGCTGGGGGCCAAAGAAGGAGGAGGAGCTGGTCTTCAGCGAGGAAGCTGAACTTAACCGCAGTGGCTTCATTTTGATTTGCACTTAAAGTCTTAACTATCAGCACTACCACTGACTGAGCATGACTATGTGTACCGGACACTGTTCTGACCCTTATCATGCTTTGTGGGACCTGAGCAGGCCACTTCCTGCTGGTGCGGGCCATGCAGGGACACTGGGTCCCACATAGCACCCTGGTTAGCACACAGCTCTCGAGGCAGGAGCTTTTGCTGCCAATTTCCAGTGCAGCTGCTCTGAGGCTGCCCTGGGTTTTTATCCTGGCACCCAAGGGGTGCCCCAGCTGCCTCAGAGCCCCAGGCCTCTCCTCCTCACCCTGGCACCTGGCATTTTCCCCACCCTAGCAGTCACCACAGGCTCGCTTCTCCTGTCACCTCTGAGCCCGAGGCTCCTGGTCTCAGCAAGGCTCTGGCTTGGGCCTCATCCCTTCCTCTCCCAACCCTGCGCAGGTCTACCCAGCATCTGGCTCCTTCTCACTCTGCCTGCTGGGCCCCACGGTCTCCTCCCCCAGTCCTGACCCCAGAGTGTGGAATCCATTGTCCTCCCGCATCCCAGCCAATCCCCAGCCTGACCTGACAGCTCCCCATTACGGATGCACATTTACAAACAGCTCATTTACATAGAACACAAGGGAATGGCTTCTGTCTTCAGCAAGAAAGGAGACTCCCGGTCACCTAGACAGGGTGGCCCCTGAGCTCAGGGAGCCTCCTGCCCTTCTTCCCTGTCAGGCCACTCTGAACGGGCCAGCAGGCCAAGTGTGGGGGCGGGGAGGGCGAAATCGGGTTGAGCAAAAACAAAATGAGGGGATGGGCAGGCAGATACTAGTTCTGTAGTTATGTATCTGATTTTAGAATAATTTTATTTCTTATCTACATAAGCCCTTGTGAAACCCTTAGGGCCCATGTTTTCATGCTGCTCAGCCCCCCAGTCCTCACTGTTACCCCATCACCCCCCACCCCACCCTGTCTTTCAACACCATCCCGCTTTTCTTTCAAAGACGAGCCACCATGGTACAGAATTGCAGGCTGTGCCGTGGGGAATGGGAGGGGCTAGAAGCCCCGTGTTCGAATCCCGGTGCCATACACAGGACTGCTTCCAAGCCTCAGTTTCCCGCTGATAAGATGGGGATGAGAATGTCAACTCCCCCGAGTGGGTTTGAAGATGGGGAGAAGAATAAGTACATGCACTCAAAGCTCTTTGTGCCACGCTGGGTAGCGAGTAAGGGTCTGTGTGTGGAAGTCATATTGTGAAGGGTTAGGGAACAGGAAAACTCAGTCACGTGCCCCAGGCTGGCCTCCTCCATCCTTCCAAGAGGCCTCATCTATGCAGGCAGGGGATACAGCCGTTCATTCCCCTTCTCCAGAAAGGACCTCTCTCTTCTTGTTCTGTTCTGTTCTTTAGGTCCTTTATTTGCCCCGCCCCACCCATCCGCAGAAGGTGACAGACACACAGACCATGGGCTGAGGGACAGGCATGGCTGGGACGTGCTAACGTAACAGGGCTGACGGCGTGCTACCATGGGCCAGGTATTAAGCTAAGCTCTGCCTGTCACCTGATTCAGTCACCCGCTATGCGCACCCATGGCAGGCATTTCCCACTGAGCCCTGAACGTTCTGGGACAGTGTCATGATCCATCAGTGATGTCTGCCAGGGTGGGTGACGCTGGGAGGACGTCTGGACCCCATTGGTCTGCTCGGCTGGGTGCCACTGGGAGCATGCAGGAGGGACTCTGAGTGCAAGCTGGGTCTCCAGGGAGCTCCCTGGGAGGCGACCCTGAGTTGCATCAGTAGAATGAGGAGACGGGATCAGCTGAGGAGGCTGAGTGAGCGTGAGACGTGCAACGGCGTGGTAGGCAGATAGGTCTGATTGGAGCTCCCAGCACGAGGCAGGGAGTGATGGGGGTGAAGCAGGCAAGACATAAAGCATTTAGAACACATGGTCAGTGCTCAGTAAACAGTAGCTGCCATTATGATTATTGTTATTGTTGTTGTCATTAGCACGACCGGAGCATTTCCATACACGCTCCTTGGCTGACTGGCGGAGGGCAAGGCCCGTTAAGCACCGAGTGGATACTGCTCAGTAAATCCCGAGTCAACTTATTGTCAGCTTGATCAATAATCAATTGGCTCTGGGAGAGTCCCACCACGGCAGGTGACAACGTGTCAGGATAAAGACATTAGTGATGGTACAAACACCCTACCCCAATTCCAAGTTCAAGTCAATGTCACTCTGTCCTTCACCGTCCTCTGAGTAAGTGCTCCTAGCGCTCCTCCAGGCCCAGCTGCCGCCCGCTCCGGTAGCCTCTGTGCTGTGGCCCTTCTTTGGGGCTCAGCTGTGTCCTCCCCTTATCTGTGTCCTGGGGAAGGGGCTGCCCCCAAGAGGACCGTGAGCGGCTGTGCAGAGACAAGAGGAGAAGCTCCTCCCGCTGCGTGGAAGTCCTGGTGCTGATGCAGGGCTGGGTACACGGGAGCCACTGTCCCGGCTCCCTCTCAGCGGGGATGAGGTAAGGGCGATGTTTTTGAGTGGGGGTGACCTGAGGAGTTGGGACTGACTTCCCACATGCCTAGACAGGCTGTTACAAACTGTGTGAGGACCGACTGGGGCTGCCATGTAGATCTACAGGCCGAGGGAAGAAGCACAGAGGGGCAAGGATACTTAGAAAGCTCTTGAGCCCTTGTCTAGACCCATCACCGCCTCCTCCTCATCCTGACCCAGTGGCTTAGGCTATCCTCTCAGCGGCCAGTCTACGGGGTCCCTCCTTCAGCAGAGCGACTCTGAGCTATGCCCTGCTCCTAGCGCGCCTCAGGGCAAGTTGGGACCCTTCCTTGGGATTAGGGACATCTCTGGGGTGGGGGTGGGAGTGGGGTGTGGGGTAGGGCTGGGGCCAGTGGTTTTCTGAAGTCACAGCCCCCTCCTGTCCCACCAGTTTCCTTTGAGAAAGGGACCCTCAATGAATCTGGGGTTGCTTTGAAGACAGACACTCTTCTTCATGGTTACTGTTTCCTGTCTCCTGTACTCACTGTCCCAGGGGCTGCTCTGAAACTCAGACCCATTTTCCATATTGTGTTTCCTATTTTACAGGAATTGGGGTGGGGGGCGCCCTCCTAACTCCCAGGCTCTTCTGCCTAGCTCTTTCCCTCCACCCTCAGGGTGCCTCCTTCCCTGTCCACCCCCTCCCTCCCCCAGAGCCTAATTGAAGAGGCTCCGCCTGGCACAGAAGATGAAAGCTTTATCTTCCTAGTCCATCCTGAAGCGTGTTAAGATGATGGATGAGTTTCCAGACCTGCGTGCTCCTCCCAACAGCATTAACAAAATTGCCTTTCAGGATCCCAACTCCCATGTCAAGACAGGCTGCAGTGGGTCCGGGAGACCCAAGCTTTGGCACTCGACAGTGAACATTAAAATCATTTTAATACTGCATTTAGGGTTTGCGTTCCTTGTGTGCACACTGGTTCCAGTGCTGGCATTGGCATAAGATGAATGATGTTTGATAAAAAGCTCTTTGGTGCAGCCCGATTGACCATTAGGAACACCCAGCTTGGAGCTGGGATGTGTGCACCCAGCTTCTGGGTCTGAAGGGGACCCATCAGAGACGCTGTTGCTGTCAGCCTCATTGGTTCATGGCCAAGTCTCTTCCTTTAGGCCTTTCCAACCTCGCCCGGGCTTCTGTGGTCAAGAAATTAGAGACAGAGCATGGGTAGGAGAGTCTGGAATTGGAATCTCACCTGTCACTGGGTTGCTGATGGTGCTTGGCTAACTGTTGCCCCTTAGCTACCAGCATCCTCATCTGTGAAATGGGGTGGGATGGGGGGTGGCTAGCTGTTATTTGTGGAATTGTGTTCCCCCTAAATTCATATGTTGAAGCCCTAGGCCCAGCCGTATGGTAGGATGCGACCTTATTTGGAAATAGAGCATTTATAGAGGTAATCGAGTTAAAATGTGGTCATCATCAGCCCTTAGAAGGGACCCACCCCACTGATAGCTCGATCTCAGACTTCCAGCCCCTAGAAGTGAGAGGACGAATGTCTGTTGGTTAAACCACTGTTTGTGACCTTAGTTACAGTAGTTTTAGGAAACCAGGACGCTAGCTGGAGTGTCTGCCACTCTGATAGCCTGTGCGTCTGAGTCCAGGACTCAGTCTTGGGCACTGGCTGGGACAGGCGTGCTGCAGGGCGGGGGCGTGAATCCGTTCTCTGGAGCTCTGGGACCTTGGCTATCTATTCCTGAAACGAAAATGGTTAAAAAGAGCCAGCAGCCCAGAGGGAACTGTTGGTCCTTCGGGACTAGCCGGGTGGAGGAGGGGCTGCTTCCCAAGCACTGGAGGAGCCCAGGCAGAGGTCTGGGGCGGAGTTTAGGGCCATCTGTGTCTCAGGATGGGGTTGGGGTGGGGGAGAGGGGTTGCCTCGAATCCCCACCTGGAACCTGAAGCCAGGAGAAGGGGTGTCTGCTCCTGGACATATGGGACAAAGTGGATGTATTGGGACACCCTTGGCTTCTTCACACCTCCCAGGTCAACTCGTTTTACCCTCAAATGGAAACATTTATAATTACATGAAAATGTAGGCACCTGAAGTAGACATTAGTGTGCATTATAGAAAAACAAAGTTACAATTCTGCCACACCTGAGTATGTGGCCTGAAATACAGACCCATGCGTAGGTACAGAGCACCCAGCGCAGCCACTTTGTTACCCTGCATTCTAGTTATCCTACCGACCACTCTGTTACCGAACGTAAGGTCACTGGCTGCATTTACAGACGAGGAAACTGAGACACAGACAAATGAAGTGACTTGCCTAAAGGTGCACAGAGTGTAAGTGGTACTGCTTGGATTTGAACTTGGGGAGTCTGAGTCCAGACCCCACAGTGTCCAAAGGCTGGTACTCCGTGACACCAAACCCTCTCAGGAGAAGCCAGGAGCTGGGGAGCACAGAACACCCGGAAAGAGTAAGGGACAACTGTGATGTCATCCAGGGTCTGAAAAACTCAGGCTGCCTCTGAGATGCGGGTCAGAAGTGTCCTGGTGATCCGCATGCGGTATTGGTCGTGGGGTTACCCGGTTTCCTAGACACAAGCTTTGGGAGCTGAGCAGGGAGCAGACGCTGTTTGGGCTCCCGGGCAGTGGCTGGGTGGCAGTGTCTGCTTTGGGGGACAGGAGCTCTGCCTGGTGTGCGGCTCCCCCTGCCCTTCCTCCACGTGGCAGGTAGCACCAGGTGTGTCTGGCAAAGCCGCTGGGGAAGGCCAATCAGCCCGTGAGTGAGTGAGCTGGGCCGTGCTGGGGCTCGAATTGCACTTGCAATCAGGGTGTTTCACACAGCAAATTGTGGTCATTTAGGCTTCTCGACAGCGAGCTTAATTTCAGGCCCAAGCACCGAGGATAGTCAGAGACACAATGAGGTAATTTCACATTTTGAAGCAGAGAATGCCGCGTAAATTAGTAGAAAAATCATGACACTTATAAGCCCGTTCTAAAGATGTATTGTTCCCTTTTCTTTGGGGAGAAAAAAAAAATCAGCTTCTATTAAGATCAAATTAAGCCCTGGAAGAGAATTCCTCAGACGGCCAATTCATAAGGAGAAATCTATTTTCAACTTGGTCAAGGCTTTTGCAGAAAGTGCTGGGGAGAGAGTTCCCAAGGAAAGGCAGGGGCACACACCTGGGCCTGGTGGGAGAGGCCTATGCTCGCCTGCTGGGGGTTGAAACCCTGTGGATACGGGGTTGGGTGCTCTATCTGCTGAGGTCAGATGCCCCCCTCGGCCATGGGGCCCCAACCCTATCTGCATGGGGTCCTGAGTTTAACTTGGAAACTGCTTGGTGCACAGGTTTTGGGGTTATGCTGCTTGGATTAGCATCCCAGCCCTGCCCCAATCAGCTCTGTTACCCTGAATGAGCACTTGATTCTCCATCCTCAGTCTCATCGTCTGCAAATGGAGAAATAGTAGCACCTATTTCATTTGAAAGGAGATGCATAGAAAGAGCCTGGCACGTGGGAAGCCCTGAGATAGGGTAACCGTCTTAGTTTTGGATCCCCCAGAAGAAGACCCTGAGACAGGACTTGAATACAAGGTGAAGGTAGGGGAGAGGGGACAGGAGATGCTCAAGGCAAAGTGATGACCTCTTTGAAGGGAGGAGGACCCAGAGCATTCTGTGGGCAAGTGGACCTTAATCCTGCTGAGGGACTCTGGGAGCAGAGTAGAAAACCTACCTTAGAGTTAGCTCACATGGAGGATGAGGGAGCTGGCCCAAAAGTCATTTGAAAGTCATTCGCAGGGCTGCTCCAGGTGGTCTTCACCACTGTGCCATCCCTGTGGTCACCTGATGTGCCACAGTTCAGCACGTGGGTTTGCATGGGCCAGGGCCGGGAATCAAACCCTGGACCTCATGGTTGTAAAGGCAAGTGCTCAACTGCTGAGCTATCCCGGCATCGCCAGATGGTCTTAATTTTCTGGTACAGTCATAGCTTGGTACTCCCCTGCTTTGAAACTCATCGATTTGGTACTTGACGCATTTTACTGTGCACATTTTGTCCCCCTACTTGTTGTTTGGTACTTGATGTGCAAGCTAGACCTTTTTCAGTGTTGGTGGCCTCACTACCCTTTCTGGCCCAAACAAGGGGTCATGCGTTAGTCACGTGGTAGCTCTTGCCCTCTGCACATCCCCTTACAGTCTTGTCTTAGCTTCTGTGGTCAGTTTGTGTGTTTAAAAGAAATTTATTTTAAGAGTAGTTTATTGTTTGAGAGAAGGTGGGGGGGGGGAAGAGAGAGAGAGAGAGAGAGAGAGAGAGAGAGAGAGAGAGAAGGGAGGAGGGCCCAGAGCAGTCTCCATAGTTGTACGTCATTAGTTGTGACATGGTTTCATTCCACACAGGTGGATGTGGGCCACGTGGGGTGGGAACTGAACTGGGGGCCTCCTGCATGGGAGGTGAGAGCCTTCACTGCCATCTCAGTGCTTACTAGTTGCGCTGCAGTTCAGCATATGGGTTTACATGGGCTGGGGCCAGGATTCGATCCCTGGACATCGCGGTTGCAAGGAATTGATCAATCCATTGAGTTATACTGGCCTCCCCACATTTTGTGTATTTTTGGTTTGGCAATGCATTACATTTACTTACATTATTCCTTATGGGGAAAATTTGGCACTCGTTGCTTTTGGTAATTGTCTTGCCTCCCGAAACCAATTAATGACGTGTACCAGGGTCACGCTGTATTTGTGGCCTCTACCTCAAAGGTGTCAAAGTGAGTGCCAGAGTCAGAGCAAGCCCCCAGGCAGGGGGCAGCTAGCTGGTGCTGAGAGTACAGCGTGAAGGACGCAGGCATCTGCTACCCTGCAACTGGCGTGACTATTCCAGGCCCCACCCCAGAGCTCCTCCGTGACTACAGCACTCTCATTGCAGACGGACAGGTGCCATGCTGTCTATATCATCCCAGGAGCCAGGCCAAGGATATACGCTCTGAGTTCTAGCCCCTCTATCCCAGCAAACTGTAAACTTGAGCTCCTTCTGTCCTTTTCTCACAATGTCCCTGTGTATTTGGGGACGCCCTTTGAAGTCCTTCCTTACTCTGGAACAATGGCTTAGACGGCAGGGGTGTGGAGATGTAGGTGCTGGGCACCCATTCTGCCCCTCTCCCAGTACCAGCGCTGGCTCCTGGGCCCAGCGGGAGCTGGACTGGGCTGCACGGGGCTGAGGCGGCAAGCTCTGGGTGAACACACAGTTCTCCTGGCTTCCTGATGCAGAGAGAAGCTTCTGGAACCAGGCCTGTGGAATGAGTCTGCTGGCTCCGCAAGTGCCCAGGGGGCCAGAAAGTGCTGGGTAGGGACAACTCCAAGCCATAGGCCTAATCTGGGGCCAAGACACCAGGGTCCCTTTGTATTTTAACCATGATACATTTTTTTAAAGATTTATTTTACTGTTGTTGTTTTTTTTTTTTTCTCCAGAGATAGAGACAGAGAGAAGCGGGAGGACCCAGAGCAGTCTCCGTAGTTGTACATCATCAGTTTTCAACATGGTTTCATTCCACACAGGTGGATGGGGGCCGTGCCGGGTGTCAACCCAACTGGGGACCTCCCACATGGGAAGCACACCCCAGTTCAGCATGTGGGTTCGCAAGTGCCGGGGCCAGGATTCGATCCTTGGTCCCCAGGGCTGCAAAGTGAGCGCTTAACTTGCTGAGCCATCCCAGCTTCTCGATACATTTTTTTTTTAGAAAATGTAAAATGGATACATTTTAAGGCAAATCCATCAGAGAACTGATGAGGTTGTCTCCGGATGGCAAACACTTGTGCATGAGACAAACTCTGCTCAAAGCGCGGCCCCTCCTCTCTGGATAGTGTACCCTATCTCCACCATGTCATTCAGGTTCAAAGAAGAGCCTTCAGGCCCTACACGCCTTTTAAATCCACTGAACTTTTCATGAAGAAAACTTAACTGCCAAATACTTCTTGGCTTGGCTCTTTTTCTCCCTTGATGATACATTTCCAGTTCCTTTCCCCTCCCTCCCCTAGAAAAATCCATTTTGAGGTTGCTCAAAACGCTTTCTCAGAGACTTGGGTGACAGAACCCAAGGATTCGGTTCTCAAGGACCCAGAGCTGGTCCCCAGGGGATAGTAGAGTGTAAAGGTTGCCAACTGCCCAGAGTGTGGGGCCCGGCTCAGAGCCACCTGAGCCATCCACCCCCCAGGCCGGTGGCCTTGTGGGGCCTTGTCCAGACAGACTGTGACTGTGTCCCCAGCCCCCCTTGACAGCCAATGGCAGTGACATGGCCGCTCGGAGAGTCAGCTTTCTACAAAGACAGAAATAATCAGGTTGAGCAAAGGGGAAAAAAGGGAAAATTGAGCATTATGAGGGTGATAATTCAGAAAGTGTCAGCTTCAGAATAATTGAATCGGATGACATTTTGTGCTACGGGAAACAATAGCGGCTGGTCGGCCGCCCGTCTGATTCATGTCTGGTTCATGTTTAACAAAACAAGGGCAAGGGTCACGCAGCCACGAGCCCCATAAATAACCCGTTAATGGGATTTCCAAACAAGCTGTCCTCAGAGTGGCTTTCCGTCTCACTGAGAGAATATTAAAATGCAAATGGATTCGGGCTGTGTCTTCATAAACAACCGTGTTCATTTAACCTCCGACCTCCCCGCTTAACTGCCCATTCCAGCAATTTGTACCGGCTCCGCGGCTGCCAGCTCCTCGCGTGATTCAGGGAAAGTGCATTAAAGGAAAGGGTTACAATTCGCGCTGCTCAGTTAATCACGCTATTGAGATGTTTATGGACAGAATCTCACTCCTCCTCACACTCATCTTAGGCATTCTGCCTGCCTCCCCCAGCCCCACCGCCTGTTGGTTGGTTCCTTTTGTTGTCCAGAGAATCCGCTGAGGGCTGAGCGGGCTGCCTTCCCAGCTGAGCCAAGGCCCCTCATCCCCGGCCTGGTCTCTTTTCTTGGCTGCTGTCCCTCTTGGGGTTGGCCAGAGGCCTCCAGTTAAATGCTTCTCCCAGCAGATGGTCTCAGGGCTTGGTTCTCCTTTGTGAAAATGGCCCAGGCTCTGCCCAGGCCGGTGTCTGTCACATGGTTTCTTCCAGGGAGTCCCTTGTCTGTTCCCCCCAGACCTGCTCAGACCCCAGCCCTGCCATTGGCCTGGCAGAGGGTCCTGCCTTGACCAGCTCTTTTATTTTGTGTTTTAAGCTGTATTATTTTTTTATTGTTAAATTTATTGGGGTGACATTGGTTGGTAAAAATCACATAGGTTCCAGGTGTGCAATTCTACATTGCATCATCTATGCATCGCATTATGTGCTCAGTACCAGAGTCAGCTCTCTTTCCATCACTGTATATTTGACGCCCCTCCCTCCTCACCTGCCTCTCCACCTCTTTACCCTCAGGTCACCACTAAACTATTGACTGTGTCCATGAGCTTTTGTTTCTTTGTTGCTTTCAGTATTATATCCCACATATGAGTGGAATCATATGGTTCTTGTTTTTTTTTCTGCCTGACATATTTTGTTTAGCATGATGATCTTGAGGTTCATCCATGTTGTCACAAATGGCTGTATTTCATCTTCTCACTGAGTAGTATTCCATTGGGTAAATGCACCACAACTTCTTCATCCAGTCATCTATCAAGGGACACTTCGGTTGTTTCCACGACTTGGCCCCTGTGAACCGAGCTGTGATGAATGTTGGGGTACAGATATCTTTGTTGACTGGCTCTTTTAGAGGCAGCTTGAATGTAGCTTTCCTCCTCGGGCTCTGGGCTTTCTCCCCAGGCCTCGACCCTCCACTCAGCTATGCAGAAAGAGCACGAGGAGGTACGTGAGCCGTGGCTCAGGGCCTGAGTTCTGACACCCCAGGCTCTCTGTGGCGGGAGGGGCTCTGGGATCTCGATGGCTCAGACAGGATGCACGTGCACCACGCTCCAGTTTACAGAGAACTTCCTCGTGTAGAGGATTTCAGCTAATGCATTGGTACATGGCACCTAGGCGTTCCATCATGAGGTCTCACCCTTTTCTTAGAGATGAAGAAAATGACACTCAGAGGGACCAAGTGACTTGTGAGAGACAGAGTGAGTCACAGCCCTGGCCTGACTTGGAGGTCAGGAGCTCCTAGCACTGTGGCTTGTCTCTGAGGAGCAGAGAGATTCTAGGAGAGTCTGGACTAGGGGAGAGCCGAGGAGGTGAAGCCGCGCTGGGGCTCGCGTGTGGCGGTGGAGGGAGGGAGGCCATGTCTTTGGCCCCAGTTAGATCGATAGCCTCCCTCTAGAATGGGGGGGTCTGATTCCAGCTGAGTTTGTGTTGTTCTCTGAAACAAGCATCACCCTCCTTCAGTTATTTCTCTCACCCCTTTACCAGAAAGGGAGGGAGAAGGAATCCCTAATAATTTCTCCGGTTCATTGATGGAGACTTGGTCCTCTAGGGACCACCAAAATGAGAAATATCCAACTCTGTCCTGCTGCTCGGTTTGATAAGCTGAAAAGTAGGGCTCTGGGTTGGTAGACAGGGTCACCTCTTTTCATCCCTCCAGGTCTTCTCTGCTCCACTTTGTGTGTGTGTGGGTGGGGGTGGGGGGGTGGGGCAGTGGGGAGAGAGAGAGAGAGAGAGAGAGAAAGAGAGAGAGAGAGAGAGAGAAAACATAGGCACACAGGACAAGAACCTGAGGGACACACTTACCTGGAGAAATAGAGATATGGGAGAGAGGGAGAGAGGGGAAAGCGACAGAGACAAAAAGAGACATGACAGAGACTCCCTATGTACGGTACCCGGATTGTCTGACATTGCACCTGGACACACTGACTGTCCTGGAGTGACCGTAGGTAGGAGGAAGGAGGACTTTCTGATTGTGTAAGATGAGAGGAAGACAGGGGTGTGGGGAGGCAAGCAAGTTGACTGGTGGGTGTAGGATACTGGTCACTCCTGCGGAGTCTGCAGGGCATTAAGGAGGCAGGAGAAGAGCGAAGGCCTAGACAGGTCCCCGAGGGTCAAATGACAGGAGGCCAAGCAGACAGTGCGGGGGATGACCATGAACTTGTGCAAGGGCCACCTGCATGCTGGGTGTCCTGCGGCAGTGTCTACGGGACACAGGGTGCCGAAGCATAGGAGGGGGACAGTTGGATTGAGCGAGGGATGGGGTTTCTTCAAGGGTGTGATGGAAGGACACAGGTCAAAGGGAATTGGGAAGGGAAGGAAGACAGAAAGGGCAGACAGGGAAATATCAGAGGGGAGGAAAATGTGGGTGGCTTTGATGAAACTGAAGAACGGGTGTTGTGCAAATAGGAAGGTGAGTGGCTGGAGGATGAGCAGCCTCAGGTCTGAGCGGGTGGACAGATTTGCCCAGCGCAGAGGTGTGTGGTTCTAGGTCATGGCACGTGGTCATGGACAGTGGCCGAGGGGCAGTACAGGGGGGTCAGAGACGTAAACAAACCGCTCACAGACATAGTGGCTTAAAGCAATAGTAGTTTATTGTTGCACCCAAGTCTAGAGTCAGCTGGGAGGTTCTGCTCTTCTTGGCCAGGCATGACTGACCTTGGCTGGGTTCACTCATGTACCTGAGGTCACCTGGAATGGAGCTGGCTGGGTGAAGGTGGTTTCACTCGCGGGTCTGGGGTTTGACGGGCTGTTGGCTGAGGTTTGGGGCTGACCAGATATTGTGTCTCTCACCATTCAGCTCAGGCTTAGATTGAGAACGTGGGCAACATCACTTCTTCTGCATCCTGTCGCCCTAAGTAAGTCATGAGGCTGGCCCCAAATCAAGGGGCAGAGAAATGGGCTCCTCTTTTTGATGGGAGGAGCTGAAAAGAAATGCGGCCATTTTCCAACCTCGCACAGTTATATCTGCGAGAGTTTAAGGGGTTGGATAGATCATTGATCCGTTCCAACACTAAGTTCCTTCAGAAGGTAGAGCGAGATCCAGGTACTAAGGCCTTCAGAGAGTGAGCAGGGAGTGACACAGAGAGCTACAGATGGCAGTGTCAGGAAGAACAGAGGTGGTTCAGGCCCTTAGAAAAGCGGCTGTGTGGGGGGGACTTGGGGGTCAGGTGTGGGGAGTCAAGAAGAAGCTAACCTCCGATAAGATTGGGGCAGCAGTGATAACCCTGGGAAACAGCTCCTGGCACTTTGTAGAATCACAACATTAGCAGTCCATCTGTTTCTTTCCCCTGCCCCACCCCCACTGCTGGTAACTGACAGAAGGTCACTGGCCCATCAAGACGCTGCCCAGGGGAAAGTTGCTACATCAGCTCTTTCTTATTGACCGGACTGTCTTCGCTTTCTTTCACTCAACAAGTAATTATTGAGCATCAGTCATGTGCCAGGCTCTGTGCAGGGGACACGAAGGAAGACAGAGTCCCTGCCCTTGGGGAACTCAAAATCTAGATGGTACAGCCCAGGTGTGTCTACACACATGGGCTTACAGGCGTGAGCACACATGCGTGCGTACATACACACACGACTCCCCTGACACCTACAAGGCTTTATGAATTAAAATATTTACACTTGCTAATTAAAAAACAAAACTTCAAAGTCATCCCGATCATTTATCTTTCTACTTCAGTCTCTGACAACTTGGAGGTTTTTCTAGAATAAAGGACAATATTTTTTAAAGTCATCACAGATTCTATTCAATGGCCTATTTGAAATATCCCATATTCAGGCTGACTCTTGAATATATTTCTATGAACAAAAGGAATGCTAGGAGCCCTTCTTAAAGAGAATACAGAATAGCAATAGCAGCATTAATAACTTCTCGATCAGTGACACTGCAATTCCGAAAGCCCAATTGTGCTTTTTATACCCGTTGTCCCATAAACAGCATCTCAAGGTTGGTCTTAGGGCCCCTGGGAGGCTTATGGGATCAAGTGTGCTTTAGTCTTGTCCTAACCGAAGGGCAGGCTGGCAGGATCTCTAGGTGCAAATCCACTTTGGAGGGTCAAGGCGAGCCCTTCTAAAGGGAGAGATGCCACCTTTGTCCCCTGTCCTATTGCTTCTCCTTAGACTACAGAGCCAGAGTCAGCACTGTGTTCTGTGGTTCTCCATGACCAAAGTCATGGCTGCTGCCCATGCATAGTGTCTGGGAAGAGTCATTGAATCAAGGAATGTTGGAGCAGGAAGGAACTTGGAGACCTCCGGCCCCCAGTGACCATCTTTACATAGGGCTACCATTCACAGGGCCCTCAGGATTGTTGTAAAGTAGAAATCCTATTGATTGGGATGATACAGGGGCAGATGTCCTATGGACATCACAGATGTGAGGTGGGTGTCAAGGCTGTTGGCTCCCACCTTCTCCAAGTGTGTGTGTGTGGGGGGGAGGGGTGTACATGGAAACCTGTAGCTCTGACCACACAGTCCATGCATCTCCTTCTGTTTTTATCTCCATGGTCTCCAGAGTTACCACTTTCTCTCCGTGGTTTTTCTTTTTCAATCCATTCCTCACATGCACTCAGAGGCCTCTTTCTTATATTCCTTGTCTGCCTCTGTCACTTCCCAGCTTGAAGCCACATGTTGGCTTTCCTTCAGCTATACATTAACACTTTGTCACAATGGCAATAAGGAGCCACAAAAGGGTTATGGTGTCTGTCCTCTAGACTCACCGTCTGTGGTTGTATAACAAAGTGGGTAAGATCAATGGAAGGCAGAACAGTTAGGTAGTTTTGCAGTAAGTTCTGAACTTATGACTATTGACAATATGATGAGAGAGAAGGATTAGGAGACATTTTGGGGGTAGAACTGATCCAGTTAGTGACTAATTGGATATGGAGATCAGTCTTCTAATATATATACTAACTCAATGACTCATGAGGTGGGAACTATTATTATTCCCGAATTGCAGATGAGGAAACTGAGGCTCAGAGGCATTAAGTAACTTGCTAAGGTCATACAGCTGGTAAGTGGCGGAAGCCTGCAGCTAAACCCAGACTTTCCTGCTTCCAAATTTCTGGCTTGTCCAATTGGATGAATGATGGTACTACTCAGGAGGACACAGGAAGACAGCTGGTTGGGGAGGATGATGGTGACATTTGCTTTGGACACATTGACCCTGTATTTCCTGTAGTCATCTGAACAGAGATAGTCAAAGGTAATTGGCTCTAAGGGTCTAGGTTAGATGAGCATAGTCCAGAGTGAGAGATTGGAGGGCCAGTGTCCTTTAGGTGACAAATGAAGCCACGGGGATGGATGCACTTATCCAAGGAGCAGGCTTTTTTATTTTTATTTTTATTTTTTTTATTGTTAAATTTATTGGGGTGACATTGATTGGTAACACTTAGATAGTTTCTGGATGTACAAGTCCACATCACATCACCTGTGCATTGCATTATGTGCTCACCACCCAGAATCAGCTTCCCTTCCATCACCATATATCCAGTGTCCACTCCCACCTCCCCCCCCAACTCT